>JAVQJD010040360.1:0-26028 GCA_036023655.1 Nannoperca australis
CCTCTATTTTCTACTGTTTATTATTCTTTTTTCAATAACTTTATTGAGCATTGTAACTGTATCAAAAAGCAATTTCCCTTCTGGGATTAATAAAGTATTTCTGATTCTGATTCTGAATAAAAGGCAACTTCCAGTGCACTGGCATAAAACAGTCTTATTCAGAAACCCATCAAATTAACAAAAATGGGATCTCTAAAACATAACAATTGACTAAATAACCAAGTGCCAAAGCATTTTTAAAATGAAGCTTGAAATGAATGGTTTAAGGGTGAGAGACTTCAACACAAGCACCAGGAAAGTCATCCCAGATGGCATTAGTTAGAGGATATTGTCTTCTAGAGGGCCTTCCACGCCTGGTTGCTCCGTTTGGCCGGCTATGAAAGAGATGCTGCTTTCCTTTGGCATTTCTGATGACTGACTTCCTGGAAGCTGCGTTGCGTGAAATGGCCTCCTCTGTACCAGTCGACCTCCTTTGCCAATCCTCAGCCCCTCACACAAGTCAGCATCCCGCTGCCAAACACGCAGGCTTTGACTGTCACTTCCGGCAAAACGCAGCAGACAGAGGTATGACAGCCTCTGTGGGTCAGCAGCGGTTCCACCTACAATCCCGGCACCTCTGTCCACCCACCCTCATCCTTTCTCCAATACTCCAGGACCAAGTTCAAGCGTAACCAAAGCAACGTGCATGTGTGAGTTTTGGCGCGTGGGAAGTTTGACAGGTTTCACTTGGAAAATGGAAGGAAAGAACGAGTGAGAAGTTACCCCCGGTGCCTTCACGCTCACTAGCACCAGGGCAGAGAGGGCTAGCAAAGCCAACATCACACACTCTGTCTCTGCTTCTCTCTCTTTTCCTCTCGCTTCCTTTAATAACACTCTAAGAAAACACTTTTGCAATTTTAGATGAGAGTCTGGAGGGATACGGAGTAGGTGGTAACCAAGGCAACTGGGTCAGAGGGTGACATTATATGCGGGATGGCTGACAACCACTCATAGAAGAAGTACAGTACTGTACTTGGGGTCAGCTGTGCTAAGTTTAGAGTGTGGTGTATACTGTTAAGATTTCTGCACTGACCTCAGTGTGACGGGAATTTCTATTGACTGGAGTCCCCATACAAACTGTTGTGACCCTACCTGTTTAGAGCCTCCGCTCCAGTCTTGAGAGATGAACGGCATACACAGTGTACCCATCCTCAAGTCACGCTCTGTTATTTCAAGGTATTAGGTGGCACAATACATTGTTTATGTATTACCGCTCAAAAAGACAGTGTTTTCTCCTTAAAAAATCTGTTTTCATTGCAAATAGTGCTCGGACTCTTTCGGGGTGTGGAGAGAAGGGGATGGGATGTGAAGAGGAGGTGCAGGGGGGCACATAAAGAGACAAGAAAAGAGGAATGAAGACAGAAAGAAGAGACACTTTCTGAGTGAGTCTTTGACCTCTGAGAATCTTCGATGAACAAAAACATGACCCTTGCACTTGGAGCTCTCAGTAAACCTCCCAACCAACTTTCTGTGTCTGTTATCCTTCTCTCCAAATATTTTCCTTGGCCTGACACAAGTTTATGCTCTGATGAACCGTGAGCCTGGGGGCTGCTGCTGTGAAGTGGATGTAGAGCCTCACATTTGCATCTTGACATCCTATGGGAAGCAAATGGAAAGACATGGGGGGTGACAAAGTCATTTTATTGAAGTGGCTTGATTATGATAACGCGTACACCAGGAAAACAGATATCCAAAGTACTCGTGCTCCCTCTCCCACTGCCTTCCCATGATCTCCCACTACGCTTGGACTTACAACAAGCAGCAGCAACCACCCCCTCAGTGGAGAGGGGCCATACACATTCACTTTAGGGGAGAAGAAGGCCTGATGCTCAAATACAATCCATTAATAAATAAGTCCTTTGACAAGATTTTTATAATCGATTCATTGTTTAAGTCATTTGTGAGGCAAAAACAAAAAAACCTTCCCAGATGTGAGAATGTGCTGACTTTCTCTGCTTTACACCATTATAAATTGAATCCCATGAGGTTTTGGAGCTTACAAAACTAGCAAACGGAGTCCTCACAGAACCTCTCTAGTTCTTGTAACCGAGAACCGACCTGGAACCTGTTTTCTATTTTCTTTAGGTAAGAAAAAGTGCTGAAAAAAAGGACATGTATTGCTACTGTGTTAAACCACCAATGTTCGTAACTGTGAAGTAGTTCTCTTTATATTTGGGTCTGTTGGGGACAACCACATTTTATATCGGGTCTAATTGTCCTTGGGTCTATTTTGGACTATGTTTGACTATTCTTAAGACCCTTTTGGATCTGCCAAATACATTTATGGATGTAAGATTCAGGTAGATTTACCACAGGTCTGTTTTTGATTTGGTCCAAAAGTTTGAACTGGCGAAAATCTCTAATCTGAGAAAAATATGATATAGATAAATAATAGTAATAATTAGACCATATAATGGCAAGTTGAAAAATTGAGTCCTGATTGTTACGTACTACAGCCCTTTCCTTCCACTGACTCAAAAACACTAACACCAAGTATAAGTTTTAAATTAAAGGAATCCAGGATGTAATGCGCAGTACTTCAACCTGTTAACAGCAGTATAGAAACAGGCTGTTAACGTCTGCTGCTGAACTATGATTACAGTTGTTTACCCACTGGGCCAGACGAGCTGTGTCTGAGTGGATCCCACCTCCAGACAAATGCTTTCACGCTGACATTTTAGTCCTCTTCTTATGTATGCTTTTTATACACCCACTTCTCTGGCTCTGTCACTTTGTCTGTTCACCTTTTTCTCTCACTGTCTCCCTTTGTCTCTGTCTCTCTGTCTCCCTTTGTCTCTCTGTCTCCCTTTGTCTCTGTCTCTCTCTCTCTCTCTCTCTCTCTAAACTATGGGGATGATGGATGCCTCTGATTGCCTGAGGCCTCTCATAACACACTAAATCTCTCCAGCACACTAAATCCTGAGTGTTGTTTGGAGCTCTGTGCCAATAAAACAATACCTACACAATGAAGAAACAGCCACACATGATCACAAAGTGACAGGTGGTCCGTGGTAAAAGAGTGCAGGACATATGTACAGTGCTCTTAATTAGCACTAAATCTATAACAAACATTGAAATTTGTTTTACCAGTTCATTATTGTTTAATTATTACAATTGATTTGCCAACTACTCTTTCTTACCCAATCTGGTTATTTTAAAGGCTCCATGAGCTGCAAGTGCAAACTACTCAGAGCTGCAAATATGTTTGGACAACATTGTGAATCTCTTACCTAAATATACTCATGTTGCAGATTTCAATAAAGGTCTATAAACTGACAATAGCTACAATAAACAGTGAAAATCAGCCAACAGACCAGTATCTGTCAAATGTCAAACTCATGGTGGCGCTAGAGGAAAAGTCTGGGGATCACCAAAGTCAATAGGATTCATCCTCTTGGGATCATGATTGTCATGACAAAATGTAAGGGTGACATTAAATGATGTTATATGTCATATTACGCAGCCGTTGCTGCAGCCGTTGCTGCAGCCGTTGCTGCAGTCATTCCTGCGGCCCAAAGTGAGAAGGCGAGAAGAGGAGAGGGGGCGTAAGATGAGAGGAAATGAGCACGGCTTTAAGGTGACGCAGACTCTTCCATGGCATGCTCTTGTCTGTCTGTCAGAGGTCTGACTCCCTCTGTGTGTCTGACTGCTGAAAGAAAACAAGAAAGAAAGAATGAAACTAACAAAAATGTGCAAGACAATTGTCTTTGCTTTTCCAAACATCCAATAAGAAAGTGAATGAGCAGGGTTCTGTATTGTAGATTCCTTTCTCCTCTCTTCTTCTGCAGTGTCCTTGGCTTTCTGCTCCCTCTAGATGGGCCCTGGTTGCTGCAGCACCTCTCAGGATAACGTGGACCCCAGCTGCCAACTGTTGCTGCTGCTATTTCTAGGCCTGAGGAAACTTGATACCACCTTCAAACGTGCACATCTGTGAGCCATCACAAGTAGTGCTTGTATAGAGAAAAAAAGTTGTTGACTTATATGGAATATAAAATAAGAAGTCTTGAGTCTAACATACTTTGCGTCTATATTGCATCTGTCATACTCCTTTTAAAACAGCTGCTCTGCACCAAGCACACTCAAAATAAACTGCAAACGGAGACAAAAAGTCATGCAGACACACATACTCATATTCATATGAATGACAACTCCAAAGGGTCAGGGTCAAAAGATGGACAGAAAGCGCCATTCTCCTTTACACAGTTATTCTTTGCTCCTCTCAGGCTTGAAATCTCTTTCTTTTTGTTTTGTTGTCTCTGTCAGATCCCTGTGGACGCTGGAAATGAAGAATTAAGACAAGAGCACGAGAAAACAAACCAAGTTGCAACCAAGTCAGCGAACACTGCAGTCCTCCAATAACAACACTTCTTGATAAAAGTCTATTTTCTCTGCACACTGTCTCCACATGATGTTATCATTTTTCTTTAAATTCAATAAAGTCTTCTCTCTCCGCTCAGATGAAAACTGTATAGTTTTGAGATGAGCACACAGCTTTGTGCAAGTTTCCCATATGAGGTCTTCTGCAATATGACTAGCTGCAATGCTGAGAATGTACAGCTGTGAGAAGGCGTTATGATCACAGATCATTATTAAACCTTGGGCTTTGTTTTGATTTCCACTAAAAGTTAAGAAAAACTAAGAGTTGGATCAAGCTTTTCTAATCACCCCTCTTGTTATTTGCGTAGGAAGATGGTAGGTTTGTCCAGAGCAATCACAAAGTAAAACAATTTCCAGAGCACACATGCAAACACCTTCTTTCTTCCTATAATTGCAGCCTTGGGTGAGAGCTGTGTAAGTGACTGAGGCCAAGGCAGGGAAAACACTTGAGAAACATTGCCCTCAAATGTTTGGGAAGGACATGAAAAGGCCATCGTTTTACCTTTGAATATGATGTTTTGCAGTTTTTCTGCCATATACAGTGAACCTTGCAATGAGTGGGTATTGTGTGAATTAATATTTTCCTGGTTTTGAAGACCAAGCCACTTAAGTTAAGTGTTTACACTCCTTTTATAGGTCTATATTGTGAAATGAAAAGTGTGCACATTGGGCTCCTTTATATATGATGGCAATGAACACCTTCAGAGTGGAAACAAGACCCCACAGTGCGTCATATCTCATGCTCTATGTCCCGCTCGACTTTCTCTCTATCTCAGTCTTTCAACGTTTGAAAACACTGCAGTAAAAGAAAAAAGAGTGAACCCGCCACTCTGCACTGCACTGGAGCATAACAGGGTACGCATGTAGAGCCATGAACACATTCCAGCTCCCCTCTAGACCGCTGATACAGGGACATGTCAGAACAGTGGCTCTTGGCCCCCTGAGAAAGCTAGACAGCTATTCTGTCACTGTTTTGAAAGGAATGTACTGTGATACCAATTCACACCCACATGTCAGATAATGTGTCTAATGTGGTTTTTTTTAAGGCTATATTGGTCTGCAAGGGGGGAACTCGCTGTCTCTCAAACCACCAGGGTCCCTAGTCCCTTTATCACAAGTTCAGCTTTACAGGCACTATACAACTAAACAGTCACGGTAGATGCAGCTAAAATCCCTTAAAGTACGGATGTGAGGAAGTAGCTGTGGTACTTGAACTTGTGTGCATTTGGTAATTAATTAAGTTAATGAAGTGCAAGCACTCATGTGCCTGCCCTGCGGTGATGGAATGCAAAGCGAATATTTGCTGCTCGTGGTGTTAGTGATAGTCTCCTGTACGGTTGCTTTCTGCCTCCTGCCACACTCACATGACAACATGCTCCTCTGGAACAGCAAATGACAGGCTGCTGAGCACATCACATCAGTTTCAGAACACAAATCACACTGCATGAGAAGATAAATGGAAGGCAAGATGTCGAGAGACACACATTACAGCAGCCAAAGATAATGTATAGACTGCAGTTTCTTTAATTTGTTGCTTGGATCACTGGACAAACACGTTTTGGACATATATGTTAGTCATATGCTAATTTCTGCTTAGCGCACAGTGGTCTATAGTTTAAGGCAGTTGGCAGATCATTTAAAGTGAACATCATGTCATGCACAATGTGGAAAAGAATGATGTGTCCACTAATGAACATCACTTTCTGCTCCTGTCGTCATTTCTCAGGGGCCAAATGATTTGGTGCACACTGGAGTGTTCACCAACATTCAGCAAATGGCCAAACTAACAATAAATCAGAAAACAGCAGGGAGGGTACACCCAGGAACACTGAGTCAGCTCCAGAAACTTCATGATTTATGCCCTTCTGAGCCATCAATCTCTGTAATTCCATAAAAAAAACAGTAATAGCTTCCAAATCCACACCGCAAGTTTTTCTTAAGTTCACAGGGTCTAATGAAACTATCATTTGAGGCTTTGGTTTATGTTTGGTGGTCAGAGTTTGCAGTGGCAAGATGCATTTCACTGCACTGCACAACACATATCCTGCTACTGCAGCATGTGTCCTCTGGGGCTGAGTGGGGCCATGCAGGCAACTGCAGATGGAGGATCACAGTTTCCACATGTCCCACACCCTGTTTTATATAACCTCTCAATCTGTGGGAGAGTGGAACAGTCTCCTGCCAGACTGAATTTAATTACTCCTAGTACACATATGTGTGAATGTGTGCACATGTGTAGGGCCCCATGTGCAGCGAGTAACAATAAATATTGCAATAAGGCTTTTGACTGTAAACCCTTCCTTGATTTTCCATCTCGCCTTATCATCCAAATCAGACCACAATGCACACTCAGACCTCTTTTTTCCTGTCTCTCAGGCAGATAAATGAGTGTGATTTCTTTTGACAGCTCTGGTATGGAAATGGAACTAAGGGCTAAGAGAGGTGACATGATATAGACAACAAAGTCAAGCGAAGAGTCAGGGAGAAACAAAGAGCCCCTTAAGTGAGATCCAAAAACAGAACTCATGTTGACGATGTGTTAATGTGTCAAAGTGCCAAAAGAAACTGACTTGACACAAAGAGGTATCAGAAAATACAAAACGGATAAAGATATGTTACATGGATACACAAAGAGCCTGCTTTTGGACGTGTTCATAGAAAAGCACACTAAAGGTGGCCATTGGTATTTTGCTGAGCTGTCACAGTGATAGTATGTGTGAACGGAGTAAATTCTGTTTTGGGGAATGACTGCTTGACAGGTCAGCAGCAGCGATTTGACAAGGGCATTCAGACACACATCACAAATTGCATCCAAAAAATGCAGCGTGTGCTTTCTGTCCTGGAATTTGACCCAGTGCGGCCATGGAACTTGCACCATGGAAGCACCACTATGAGTTTTACCAAATATGTCCACTAAAAGGCCATTTGCCTGAGCCACAGAAGTTGGCAACATCGGCTGGCCCTCACAGTACAAAGGGAAAAGGTCTGAGAAATCAGGCCAGGCAACGACTGAGAGTTAGTCACTCAGCTAAAAGCTGAGGAAACCCGAGACATCCATCTAATATTCCCTGTATAAGGTAGGAATCCATGACCTCTACTACACCACACAAGAAAGCGCTTGAGCAATGAAGAGAGCAGCATAAACATCATGAATCATTTAAGGCGATAATAGTGAAAGGGCTCGGTCAGGGGAGAGGACAAGGAAAAGGGCAGCCATTTATTTTTTATCACAGAAATTACAAAGAAACCAATCAAGAGCAAATTCAAAACCCACAGATAATGAAGGATTACAATTTACAGCATCCTCTGTTTCTTAAGCAGAACAGAGCTGGGACTTCCACAGAACCAAGGGCACATTATGCCTTGATAGAACCAGCAGGTATCAAGCAAACAGAAGTGGAGTTAAGAAGTAGGATAGTTGTATTGGATACAGCTAGGAACATTAGCCTCCCATACAGCAATGAAATCTCCTACTGGTTGAGCGGGATGACTATGGATGACAGGGATGCCTAATGTGACTTTCATTAATGATGCACTACAGGCCGGGGGCTCAGGCAGACCAGGCCCAAATTGAAAAGTGCTGAAGCATAACTGTGCCGGATGCCCAGTTTCCTAGTCCCATAGTCCGACTGATTGAATTTCTGCCTCGCCCAGTGAAAGAATTCCTAAGCTTTGCTTGTTCCTGTATCAAGCGGGCGGGTTTGGCTGGTTAACTTTCTAACTAACCTGCCATGAATTGCCACAGTCATGTACACAAATGTTAATGACAAAACAGCCCACAATCAATGGCAGTTGTTAAAAATAGAGACATGTTACTTTTAGCTTAAATTTGTGACAGTGACACAACTCTAACCAGCTGTTTGTCGAACAGACAACACACCTTTAATGATACTTCATATCAATGTAATGGGTTACTAATAAATACTGAGGGTTTTACTCAGGATTAAAATCTGCGATCTCAGCTGTGGAAAAACCATGATTTAGGAATAATAATCACATTCTCTATATTGAAATATCACCAAGCTCTACTGTATATGCATATCTACATGCATTGTCATCCTCAATTATCACTACTGCGCCTTAATTTCACAGTTGCTGGTCAAACTGCCTGCTGTGTTCTGTAGCTGAGCTTTTCAGGGGAGTGAAAGGTCACGAGGTCGAGGTATGAAGATGCAGCGTAAAGAACATACGAAGAGCAGAAAATACTGTTTGCATACCTACAATGATGGGATGATTTGAGGTGTCAGTCTGTAGGGGAAGTACTGTAGCTGCTAATTAGAGGTATATTCTAATACAAAAGGTTGTTCTCCAGCATGGAGAGCCTTGTTAGCTGACAGGCAAACCTGAGTGCTCCGGCTGAGGGGTTGGCTGGCTGGCTGCTGCAGAGCTGTCTTCCTTCACTGACATCGATAGGGGCTCCACAGGAGGGTGAGGAAACAATGGTGTTGACAAGCAGTATCAGGCCTAGCAGCATGAAGGCAGGGCCAAACGATTCCATTTCCCAGCCAATTCCATTATCAGGACACACAGACTTTTCTAATGCCTGAAAACAAACAATACACAAGCATCCTTCTAATTAAGCCCTTGAGTAGCACTGCTTAGTGCACCGGCATATCTGTGTTGGATGCCTGCAAACAGGCTGATTGGATTCATCAGCACTTTTAATGTGCTCCTGTTTCCTCCCATAGGCCTGTAGGAGACTCCTGGCTGAATTCAATGGCCCATCCAATACATTGCATGTTTAAAGCCCTGAGAGGCAGATTGGGGTATTGAGGCTGTCATTTATTCAGGAATACACAATCTGACAACCGCCCATGTTGAAGACAATGCAGGCTTGGGCTGAACAAGTATGTCAAAAAATATTATCTCTATGAATTGTGATGCTAATTATTGGGATCCTGTTTTGTTTTTTTGCTTAATCATTTTAGTTTAATAAACACACACAGTATTTTATGCAATATTAGTACATACCTAACCTCAACATATATTGTTCTCTGTCATTGTCAAGTTTGATATCATATTAGTTGAAGCTGCAAAGTAGTTTTTACCCCTACTGGTATCCTCCTAACCTTGAACCCTTTGGTGTTTTTGCACCCAGCACAAGGCGCATGAAACAAACCTGGGAGGAGAGGCTGGATCAATATGGGAGTAACTTCCATTTGAGGCAGTGTAGGTTGAGATGCTGGTGTTTGGTGGAAATTGGCCCTTTGAGTTTGCTCTAACAATTAACATTGAATGACCATTACTTAATAAGAACAACATGTATTAAATACTTGCGGAAAATGTGTTGACAGTGTTGTCACACCTGTTAGTTTGTTTCATTTGGTTGGAAGCAAGTAAAAAAAGATACATTATACGCTTTCGGTTTGTGTTCATACTGGCGTTTTACAAATGAAACACTGGGAGTAAACAGTCCTGAATGGAGAAACCTGGGATAATCGAATTCCTGACAGGAATTCATGCAGCACTTTACTGAACCTGATTTATTTATCTCCTCTGGTTTCACAGAAAGTTCATAAAGACCTGAGCATGAGCATTTTTAGTTGAAATTGTAACCCACCCTCATTTTATAAATAATGCCATTTCACTTACATTGTAATGAGGAACTGCCAAAAAACATGGCAAAATGTAGGTCTATCAGAGACCATCAGCAAATTACAGGAACAATTAAGGTTAGGTGTGAACGCACCCTGATACAATTTTTATTCTATAATAGTTGATAAAGGGTGAATGTCTGTAAAGTTGTCTGTAAAGAGCTAAACATTCTTACCAGTGTCATCAGTCTCATCCACAACTGCTTTTAGATTGCAAGAAAGCCTTCTATCTGCTGCCTGTATAATTTTAAGAGTGGCGCGCCAGAGAAAATTGCTATCGGCACAATTATCCAGCGTGGCTATCTTGATTAACTTGTGCGCAACCAACAGCAGGCTGCAAAATGACCTCTCAGTCCTCAGTGATTTTGTGCAGAAGTGTCATGCAAGTGGTTTTAACATTTAAGATAGTCATGCAAATAGGATTTGGAGAATTGCAAATGTCATCTGCAAAAAAATTGATGAGCTCAGGCCATAAAAAATATCCTAACAAAATATTATTGAAACAAAAAAGCAGTAAATTGAGACAAGCAAGGTAGTCAGACATAATAGGATTCAACTAAGTCCCACATTTATTGCGTTCTCAAGAGGTTAAAAATGAGAGCAACAAGTTTTCACTCTGGAGAGGCTCGCAAAGATAAAGATGTTAATGACCAAAGACCAAGAGAGAGCGAGGGGCAAGAGAGAGAGATAAACAGAGTGAGTGAAATTGCCTAAAAATGGTCATTTAACGAAACGCTTGAAAGAGAAGTGGACTCATAATACCCTGAGGTGATCGAAATTAATTAAATGCTGGATGGCAACCCACATCCATTCTGTCCGCTCTATTTCAGACTGAAGCAAATTAATGAGGTGATAACCTAAGAACTCCCCTTGCTTTTATTTTGAAAATGACTGTTCTCTTTAACGCTTCATTTGATGAGACAGAGAGTGATATACAGCAGTGATGATTCCTATCTGGCCAGCTTGTAATTCTTTTCAGTTAATGAATTGTGTAGCTCCACGGCTTGCGCCTGCTTGAGTGCTTGAATTGACGGAAGACGTTTTTACTCTTCTTGAAGGGCATTCATCTATCTGGGCAACATGTATATGTTTAAGGATACATTCTGTGATACCCAATTCACAAATACATCTTTAAAAGAAAGTGATCTAATTCTACCAATAAAGCAAAGTTTAATGTTGATAAATAAAGGTTCCCAAGATGGCTTTCTACATCTGATTATGATACTTTCTTTTTATCATCACTATAAAATCTCTCTATGATTTCATTTTATGATGACACATGGTAATCTGGTAATGCACTATTGATCAAAATTAAAACAATTAGATTTGACTATTTGTCTATGGCCAATGCAGCTTCAGGAGTATTGGAGCTGTCAAACATATTAAGCATGTACTTAATAGGAAAAGACCTTCATCATCCATTTAAAGCCATGTTACTATAAGTACTATTGACCTCTCTGAAGTAGTTCAACTTTTGTCAATTTTTTAAAATTACTATGAAGCAGATATCACTTCCGCACATGTATTTCCTCAAGGTTTGCCCTCGAGTTCAACAACCCTCTCCAGTACATCTTTGCAAACAGGGCCGAGCAGAGGAGAGGACTGTGTGAGTCAGCTGGAGAACAGCTAATATTCAGAGGAAGTACACATTGCTATGAACTTATAAAATGCATCCATTGCATCCATTGGCTGTGTCATGATAAATACTTTAGCTTAAACGAATCCACTTCACCCAGTCACATGAATACCCTAATTTATCAAATTATAGACCTATATCTAACCCTCCTTTTCTCTCTAAGATCCTTGAGAAAGCAGTCGCTAATCAGTTGTGTACATTGCTACACCATAATAAGCCATTTGAGGATTTTCAGTCAGGATTCAGACTGCATCATAGCACAGAGACATAACTGGTGAAAGTTACAAATGACCTTCTAATTTCATTACACAAAGAACTTGTCTCTGTACTCGTCCTATTAGATCTTACTGCCACATTTGATACCATTGGCCATCACATTCTATTACAGAGACTAGAACATTTAATTGGCATTAAAGGCACCGCACTAAGCTGGTTTAAATCCTATTTATCAGTTTGTACATGTTAACGATGAATCCTCTATGCACGCTAAAGTTAATCACAGAGTTCCACAAGGTTCTGTACTTGGACCAATTCTATTCTCCTTATATAAACATGGATGATCTGCACTTTTCTGATGTTAAACTCAGACAAAACTGAAATTATTGCACTTGGCCCCAAACACTTCTAAAACAAACTATCTAAAGATATAGTTTCCCTAGATGGCATTGCACTGGCCTCCAGTGACACCGTAAGGAATCTTGGAGTTATCTTTGATCAGGATATGTTCTTTAACTCCCACATAAAAAAAAACTTCAAGGCAAAAATCTGGCACATCCTGTCTGAAAAAGATGCAGAAAGACTAGTCCATGCATTTGTTACGTCTAGGCTAGATTATTACAAGTCTCTATTATCAGGCTGCCCAAATAAGTCCTAAGACTCTCCAGCTCATCCAGAATGCTGCGGCACGTTTACTCACAAGAACCAGAAAAACTGATCATATTTCTCCAATATTAGCCACTGGCTCCCTGTAAAATCCAGAAAATAATTTTAAATCCTTCTCCTCACCTTCACAGCACTTAATAGTCAGACACCGTAATATCTCAAAGAGCTCATAGCAACTTATTACCCTAGTTATGCTACTATAGACCTATATGACCACCTAAAGCCTTGCCACTGCCGCCTAGTGCTTGCTCATGGTGGGACTGTTGGGTCTTTGTAAATATAAGAGTTGGTCTTGACCTGCTCTATAAGGAAATGTGCATTAAGATAACTTTGTTATGATATGGCACTATATAAAAAAAACTGGATTTAATTGAATCCAGCAAACTGCCTGCTTTTACCAAAACTGACTATAATTGCTTACAACATTCCCTTGCAGAACAACAAAGGTTTGGATTCAATTGATCAACCCACAGATACAAAACACCTGAAACAATGCAGGGCAATCAAAGTGTGGGTGAAAAAAATGTATCATATCTTCATACCATCATATATTTCATATATGAAAGCCTCTCCACTAGATATTTTCGGCCTCTCTGCTTTTCTGTTTCTCTCTGTCTAGTTGACAACTGCTACACCACAGAAGCCCTAAATAAAAAAATTGGTATCAATAACACTTTAATATAACAATGTTAAATAAAATATGATGGTAACCTAACCGTGCATAAACGGTCATGGTGCGAGTTTTTCAAGTATCGTGGTAATAAGATAATTGTTCCTGAATTCCCCTCATATTTTCCCCTCACACACATACAGTATGAAGGCCTTTTACCTAGGAATGTGAAGTTCTACCCAGAGCCTGTCTCAATCAAGGTTTGTGGTTAAATTAGAGTTCAGGGTTTTAAGGGGCATCTGAAGTGGTCCCCCTACAAACGCTGTAATGGACTGAGAGAAAGCTGCCAATTTCCCCTCTCAAGAAACTGCACGAGTAACTGCAACCTTTTCAGTAATGGAGTTGCCTGCTACACACTGAATGAAATGCGAGGTTGGATTTAAGTTCTACATAGGTGACCCTAACTTCACTGCAACTCAAGTTCAATGTGCATATTCAATTCAACTGCCCTAATGCATTTTATTATATCTATTGACTCTCCCAAGTTGCCTGTAGACTGCAGGCAGAGAAGGATATGGATACGCTTGTGCTATGTCAGATACTGTGTAGGTTAGAGTGATTACGTTAAAGGTCAGGGTGCTTTTTGCACTTTTGTGAAGGATGAATGTGATAACAATACTAATCGCACACAAGGATGCACTGGCCATACCAATGCTGTGCATTCCTCCTACATTCAACGGAAAACAGAGCAGAAAGTAGAGCAAGTGAGGAGGAAGAACAAAGATCCTATTCTGTACTCGTGGTATAGCATGCACAGCTGAAGAAGTCGCAAAAAAGACAACAGATCAGATCGATTAGATCTCTTTTCACAAGGTATACAATCTTATAATGACAGCAGAGTACGCTGTGTGCTGTCAGTGGGTGTTGAAGGTCTCCTCCTCCACATAAACATACACCACACACTTTATGTGCACATATCTCTGCCTGAGTACAGCTAGAAGGGATCAAGGCGGTCCTCCCTCCCTCCCTCCCTCCCTGCTCCCTCACTTCACTAGGGGAGAGATAGTGTAGATAAAAGAGGGCGTTTAAGCTCTGCCACTTGTGGAGAGGTCTCATCTCCAGCCTCAGGTGGTGTTCCAGCGCGCAGCTAAGATTGAAGGCGAATCACAGACACTGCTCAAGGCCAAGCTGCTTTCTACAGAAGTACTGGTGTTATACACTTCTATGCAAGCAGGCACACAGGGAGAGAGATATAAAGGAGAAACAGAGAAGCAGGACAGTAAACAGAGAGAAGAAGCGGGGTAGGAGTTGAAGGAGGAGGAGGAGGACAGTATCTTTATCCATCATAACAAAGACAAAAATGCTGAGGCTTCACGGGATGCCTCCTAGGGGGGTAAAATGTGACACACCGCCTGCAAGCAGCACAGAGCGTCAAAAAGCAACAAGGCTGATACAAAACACACAGGCAAAAGGCTAACTGCCTCACATTCATCAAGGGGTTCAAATTTGATTTCAAGCCAAACACAAGTCTCTATTCCTTCCTTCCTCGCTCGTTTCCTTCCAGACAGACAGACGCAGACACAGATACAGTCTATCTCTTGATTCCCGGACTTACATCCTGCTGGCCTCTGTGCTCTCTACAAATCTCCAACGAAAAAAACAAACAAAAAAACAGTGCCAGTAGTAATTCCATTGCTCATTAATCTTCATTACAGAAGAGAAAAGCACCCAGGGCTAGATCATATTTGCTGTTAACTAAAGTTTCGGAGACAATTAGCTCAGGTTGTTAAAATTAATCATTGTTACAGCCATAATCTCTGAGGCCAGCAGAAGCCCGGGCACTTATGGTTTGTTTATTTGAGCGCCTCCCGTTGATATCGACCCAGCCCTGTTGTAAACAGTGGGATAAGGCCTTCTACAATCGTTGAGTGGATTTACTTTCTGCACAGGGAAGAGCCATCCAATTGTGACCTAGATTAAACACACAGAGAGGGAAAACACAAGCTATCTCCACTTAATGATTACAATAGGTTTATTTGAACAACCTTTTTATAATTATTTCTGTATTGAATCGTGTGACTATTTCAACATTTCTTCTCTGCGATATGATCATAAAGGCTATGACTGAAATCAAATGCTCCTGCCTACATGGGGGGATAAGACTTGGAATCCTTACTGCTTGTTGTCATTCCGTCGATGATTGACTGTAAACATCAGAGGCTCATAGGATCTGATAGGAAGCTCCATTATGCTAATATAAGCGGTCTCTTTTTCACAGTCTTTCTGAAACAAGCTGAATAAAAACATCCTCTAAATGGAAACACGCCATTTCTTTTACATTTAATTCCTTAAATGCAATTTTTTCTGCAGTGCTTTGTGTGCAACTAGATCCTATATCTGGCTTAAATTAATTGGCCAAGTTCCTTTTTAATAGGTCTTGTGGTCTTCTTCGTAGCAGCGACGAGAAACGAATGGCCCTGGTCATGCGGCATGAAAATCATATAAACATCCCTGGCCCGTTTCACAGAAGTATAGACTTGCAGTCAATCACTTTTCATCTCTCCTCTACTTTTTGAGTCATGAGATGGGCACTCTCTCTTCAAAGACATGGTAGTGCATTTGAGAACACGATACATATTTATGCTGTTACGCACGGCTGTTTATGGTTGGTAATTTGCATTAAACCTTTGCCTGGTTTGTGTTGAGAGAGAGGACACCTGAGAGACATATGGCGGAGAGCTCTGCAGATATAAGCATGAATATCCCAAACCACACATGAATGTGCACGCATACACACGCAGACAATTTCTGGGACCTGGGTTAGGCCTCTGAGGACTTTGGTAATACCCTGTATAATACCCCACATCACTTACCGAGAGCATCTGCGGCAGGCAGACTAATTTAGAATGGATGTGCTTCAGGCAGCTATAAGGAATTCTATTATTGCTCTCAAAAAAAACAAGTATCTATATGGAAATTTTTATCCGCCTAGTATATGGGTCTGCTGGATAGTTACATGATAATCCCAGTGTAATTAATGGTTCCTCCGGCAAAGGGCGAATTAATGACGAAGCAGGCAATGAGCACATATGGAATTTTAGAGCCAACTATTGGAATATTCAGCGCAAATGTAGGTAAACACGGCTGTTCTCCCAGTGGCATTAAAAAGACCACACACATGGGATTTCATGGTGCAGTTTTTGGTGTCTGGAAGCCTCAAATGCACAATAAGATGCGGGGAGACCGCAGGATACATTTAGAGGAAAATGGCTCAACAATGTTCTGTCAAAAACAAGTGATGTTTCCTGCTAGAGTTGTAGATAGTAGTAGTAATAGTAAGTAGATACAATTTAAATGTGTCTTTTTACGTCATTTTGGTTTCTTTAATATCTTGTAAGGTCTTTCGTGTCTTATGTAACACTTTGATTTACCTTGTTTTTGACAGGTGCTATACAAATAAACAATTTACCTTACCTTTAAGGTATTTATAGTAAACAAGGTCCTCTTGTGGCAAGGACAGCTCTGAATAAGCTTCCACTAATGCAGAGTGGTGAAAATACAAAAAACAATATCTATACTGTATACACTGTATAGCTATTGTTCAGGGCAAGAACAATGAACAATTGAAATTGTGAATAAGTTTATAGAGGTTTAACGAGCCCTATTTAAATGATATGGTTGATAGTTCATACTTAAAGAACCATTCTAGTATCAATAAGAACAGAATTTCAATACTCAAGTGTTCACGTTCTGCTTCAAACGCTGGCAAACACTTTCAATGTAGCTACCTAGTAAGAGCAGAGCAATGGGGCAACAGCATCTGAAAGGATATGTAGGGACAAAATAGCCTGCACAACTTTGTTTCTTGCTGGAAATCACACCGCCTTAGCAATTTCTCACCCCCCTTGTTCCATTTTCTTCACTTTGCCATCTCAATCACCCTCACCGCTCCATCACTCCCTTTTCTCCGTCTGTTATTAGCAGTTCTTTAATAATGAACCCAACAGGCGTCCTCTTCATTAGGCAGGCAGGGGGAGAGAGGCCAGAGAGCCAGGCTGACCCTGCTACACTCTCCTCATTGGGGATCTGGCACAGGAATTTTAATAGGAGAGCAACGCAGGCCGGCAGGTCAGTTCGGGAGACACACTGTGCATGCCAATCTGATCTGACCAACCGGTGTGAACACAGCAAGTGTGCTGAGCTGCCAGCCTGACAGTCTGTAACGAGCATGGAAGAAGGGAAGGAGGACGGGGGAAGGGATGAAGGCAAGTGGGAAAGCAATGGTGGAGGGATCAAGAGGAACAACACTGAGGTATTGAGCAGTTATTCAGGTGAGAGGACAGGAGGAGGATGGAAGGTCAGGGGGACAAGAGCCTGGTGGCAACCTGAGACAATCCTTGTCGTGCTTCTCATACTAATAAAGCAGGTAGAGTTCTTGCTAATTGCCTTTTATTTATGCTTAAACTGAAACTTGAGACATCATCATTGAAACATTAGAGGAAAATAAGAAATTGTGGATGCAACATGGGGACTGTTATGTAGCCTGTTAATTGTAATCTAAGACTAAAAATGCAAATGCTGGATATCTCCCTCAGGAAATAGAATGAGATGTATTTTATGTCCCCTAAACCAGCCACATGAGTATAAGCTAAATAAAAGGTGTGGGCTTGCAGTGGGCTTTTAGACCTACTCTGCTGGGCTGGGTAATAAACCATTCACTCTCTTCCTCCATGCTTAAACAGTCTGCCTTTGAGCTACACTTTATTTCACCCCTTTTAAAAATCCCCTGCCCTGAACAGCGCAGGTGATTTGTTGTATATTCACCACTGGGCCGGTGGATTTTCTTTTTTTGCTTCTCCCTGCCGTGGTAATTGCCACGTCGACCTTGATGAAGATAGGATAAATGAAACATATCCTCCGTCAAGACTCTGCCATTAGCAGCGCCACAGAATTACCTCATTTCCTTTGTAATCTCTGTAAACATTTCTGATTCTGGGCATGCCCACCCATTCTGCAATACTTCCATGGACTATCTGAGAGAGCCCTCACTCCAAAAGATACTGCATGTGCACCTAGCCGAAAACCTCAGTCCATTTTCACTATAAATTGTGCACAAGCAGCTCTAAGCCAAGAGCAAAACAGCTTCTCTGGAAAAAGCTCAAACTGTTTGATAAACCAAAATACTTTGAACATTTTATTGAGATTTTGAGATCAGGCTCTGGGAAAGAAAAATGAAAGGGTAGGAGAACATTACAATTCTGCAACCCAAAATAAAGTGCTTTATCAATTCATAGCGACTGAGGAGCTATAGCTATACAGTACATCTTAAAATAACAAGTTTTGCCTGATCCTAGAGACGAGACATTGCTTCAAACGCTAAATACATCAAGTTGAAAGACAAGAGGAAAAAATAAATAACAAAACATAAATTGTAACGTAAGTTAGAAGTTGAAGATACAGGATATTAGGAAAAGACCTTGTACATGCTGTTTGAACAATTGTTGGTTTCCCAGATCCAAATACAGATTTATGTTCACTCTTTGTGCCTTGTGCCTGTAAACCTTCTCAGACTGTGGATACAATTGACTGTTTGCTAAGCCCCACACCCCCCTTAGTTACTGTTGCTACGTATGTCAAGCGTTCCATTCTAGCAGAGCAAATATTCCATTGATTATGATAATGGTGGCAAATTTACCACTTATATCCAATGAACTAAACACACACTATTGCTATTAAACTATTGCTTTTTTGTTTTGGGTTTTATAAAGGACTTGAAAAACCGATAAATTACGATTATCACCCTTCTACGACAATTTCAACATGTGGATAAATCCAAAGCGTCACAGACCTGCTGTGCCTACTGTTGCTAAGCTATGATAGGACAATCGCTGTTCAGGGAACAGCCTGATTCCAGCTTTACAATATGTCTTTGTCCAATTTTCTTTTTATATTTTTCAAAACAGGATGCATTTACAATCCACAAAGAAACCACAACACAACACATATCTGCCATAGCAACACTGAGCCCAACATTTTCTATTATAAATATTCAAATAAGGTCAATAAATCTGCAAGAGGAACAATAACAATACACAAACCAAAAAGAGCTAATACCAATAAATCACCCCTCTATAAACAAATTCTCTTTTACTTTTTTCTATTACTGAGTATCGACTGTGGTTTTCACATCAGAATGTGGACTAAGTCGAGTTCTGGTAATGCACTTCTACGTGGTGCATTTTTAGCTCTGACAGCAGCTATATTTCAGATTGGATGACACAGAAAATCCATAAAAACATCACTTGTAATTGTCTACAGCCTGCCAGTGCCACAATCACAATCTGCTTTGTCATATGTGGAGGACAAAGACTTTAATGAAGAGCACGGTACTGGACCTTCATATTGTTCTAATTTCTTGCCCTGTCAGCTTTGCAAATTAAGAATGATGTTCCTATTTGTCGTGCAGTTTATTTGTTGCAAAATGGTTGATTTAGCTCATACTAACACATGGTGCACAGCTCCTCCCATTAGTCCCAAGGCAGTAAATACTGTAGTGAGAGCTGTTTTTGAAAGCGAGAAATAGGAAGTGGGTGGAAAGAAATGAAAACATCTGAACAGTTTCATTTTTCATGCGACTAGACTTCAGATTTAAAAAATGGCACACGCTCTTTCAGAATGACTGAAAGCTCAGACACAAATTCCGGTATTAAAAGGATAACACACATTCAAACAGATGTTACCATTGTTGAATTTTTTATGCATTATGTGCGACATTATCCTGCACACTTGGAATGACCCTGGCACAGGTGCTGCTGAAATCTCCCCAACTTATGAATCACCCAAGCTGCGGTATCTTTGTGCAATCAGCGATGTGATCTCGTTTACACACTGAGTAGTGGTGGGTCATCAGGGGCTTTGAAATTGTATTCCAAAAACAAACTTTGATAGTCTTGGCCAAATGATGTAACTGCAAATTGTTCATTACAAGATGACATCGATCTCATGGCATCACCAGCAGCCCACTGACCACATTTTGCTAGCATGCATACTAGCAGCAGTCTGTAATGTTGAGACAGACAGAAAAGTGGGAAGAAAAATCCTTGTAGGGTTTATTACACCTTCTCTCCGGTTCAAACTAACACAGAGCACAAAACTAACTGAATCTAATCTAAAAATCTATTTTCTTTACTATTATTTCCAATACAATCAGTCTTGAAGATGAGCATGTTGACTTTTACAACCATGACATGTCTTCGCTGTCATTAGACTGAAAAACTGTAAGAATGAATAACTTTGTAATGCAAACAGGCATGAAAAAGTAAGCCTTGAGTTAGCTCTGCCTTGCAAATACGTATATCCTTTATTCTACATTTATGCACATGTCAGATGCTTTACTCTTAACTAAGCCATTCCTTTCTGATGAATGCCACAGTGTGCAGTTTTAGCATACTGTAAGCAAGAAAGCAGCATTAAGCAGCCAAAAAGAGACATACATTATGTGTGCAAAATATTCTGCGCAGTTGTATGAATAATCTTGCATGTGTGGGCGCACGCAGGTGCACATAGGTGTGTATAGGTGTGTGTTAGTGTATATATTGTCCATGTGTCTCATCCAAGTCTTATATTGGTTCTGATGCATCAGATTACCCCATCAGAGCCTGCTCGTCCTGTGAGGCCATCAGTCCGACACTAATCCTGCTTTGATGAGTCTAGCTTCACAGAAAAAGCACTGACATTTCGCGCTAAGGCCTTCTCCCTTTCCTCCTGCCACGCACGGACGGACCTCGGCTCCGGTGAGATGCTCTTTCATCCCGACCTTGGTGAGATGAGGGTCTGGATTCAGATGACTGGTGGATTAGATGGCAGCTCACAGGAGACTCGGAGACTGATGTCTGAGAGAAAGACTCCGGAGACACGGTCTCAAGAGCTGCCCAGGTCCTGGGTCAGGGTTAGTTTGTAAGCTCAGAATAGTTTCTGGTGAAAAGCTACTTGTTAGGTACATTTTGTTCACCCTGTAACCAAAAGGTGACAACAGGGTTGTGTTAAGTTGGTGTCACATCCCTCACTTTATATAAGCTTGTCTGGGTAGGAACACCAGCAACTTTAAACTGAGTAAACTGTCGCAGGTTGCAGATGAGCTGCTGACATGCTACTTGCCAAACACAAATTACATACACAGAGAAAAGTAGAATGGTAGGCCTAAATGCTAAATAATAATATTATTTAGTGAATTAGCTTTGCTATTTAAAGCACATTAAGGAGAGGCACTTAACATCAACATGCATGGCACAGTTCTACAAACACAATGTTAACCAATAATCACTACTGTGTCAATACATTGAGAGCAATAGTTCAAGTAAGTCAATAATGCACAACTTATGTTGGCTTTCACTTAGAAAGAAGCCAACTGTCGACGTGAAATGAAATAATGAATGATGATGATTTTCAGGCTTAATACAGCTAGCTTAAAAAAAAAACTTTGAATGATTACAGTTTTAGACTCTTGGAAGAGTTCTGGTTGCTGCTTTCAGATCAGAGGATTTTAATTAAACTACGGTTTAAAAAATTGTTGTAATACACTTCTCATATGCTGTTGTATTATCTCATCATTAACTTCCTGTTGAATATGGAGTGCAGACAAAATGCTGAGGCTAGACTAAAACTGATACTAGAACGGAGGAAGTGAGATCATATATTCCAACACAATTAAACTGGCTCCCAGTGGATTTTAGAGTTGTTTTCAAAATCCTGCTGATTACTTATAAAGCACTGACTGGCAAATTTCCTGTTTAGATTACTGAGCTTTTACACTATGTCCCGACTCAGCACTGTGGAATTGTAGATCTTCTAAGGGAAAAACACTAAAAAGAAACATAAAAACATAACAGTTGTAGATGAAATGTGACCGCTGTTCAAGAGCGTCAATTCTTCAGATTCTTCTCATAACTCTCGGCTGTTTAAATTGCTCTATTTGTCTTGCTCTATTGTCTGTTACAAATTGTAACTGTTGCCATGTTGCAAAGTGGAAACCACATCTGCCCAGTTTAACTGATCTTAGTGCTTTGGAATAATGGCTCAATGGATGCTAACAGCTTGTGTCCAAAGGTCCAAAATTTAAGGTGTACTCACTCATTCTCTTTTCAGGTTATATTTTGTCATTATCCTCTATTATTTTATATTTAAATCTCCAAGAAGACTGTCATGGTACTTGAATAAAAAGCCTTCTTCCAGTTTCATTGCGACATTGTCAAAATCGTATGTGTATCATAACATAGTAACTTGAACCTTGTATTGTGTATTGCACAAAACTGTGCGCTGACTGTTATTACTAAATAACATGGGGCTGTGACGCTTGACCTCATCTGAGTCTTTGTTGCAAAAACAGAAGTAAAAAAAACACCCAAAAGAAAATAACACAACACTAGACAAATAAAAAGAGCATGTCTGAAATAAATGTTGTATTTTCTAAGGGAGCAACAATTTCAGCCCTAAACTGATATGTGTAACGCAGACGTCTCATGCTCCCACCAAGTATAACCAGGTAGTCGCACTGTGCTAACCACATTACACAATAGCACCACTGCTGTGAATACAAGGTGAAAACCCTTTCGCTTTCAGAGCACAGGATCAATATCTTCATATACAGGTTTCAGAGGCATGTTAGTTTTATGAACTAAAAGCTCTACTGTTGCTTCTGCCTCTACTCCGGCAACTTTGCACTGCAGACTTGACTGATTTAAGAAATAATAAAAACCTAACAGCTGGCCCACCGGACGGATATTGATTTCCCTCAGCACAGGCAGATCAAGAGGTACATTTATGATCAGACAGGGTGCAAGAAATTATACCACAGCACAAACCTGCTATTGATTTGACGGAACAGTGTGTTCTGTTAAAAAGTTAACCACTGTGTACACAAGTTTGCAATGTTGGTGGCAAGAGAGGAGGGGAGAGGGAGACATGACTGTGTGTGGTCTATCCAGGAAAATTCCACCAAAACTCAGAACTCAATCATTCCATTAGTGTGAATGAAAGCTCATCCATCAATTAAATTTATTGCACACACATCCATCACCACGAGTCAATAATTCAGCTTGATATTTTCAGTCACTGCTGATAATTATCTGCATAGAAATTAGCATAGAAAATTTGAACTTTTGGTATGTGCTAAACACATTTAATATACTGGATTTAATTTACAGTGATTCGTAACTGAAAAACAAGATTTGAAAATATTTTAAATAAATCTTTTAATAAATCTTGTTTTTCAGTTACAAATAATGTAATATACATCATATTGAGATTATATTCACTCCATATCACAGAGAGATGCAGGGACTGGCAGAAGGACACGCAGGGGGAGACGAGTAACAGAGGCAAAACTCCAAATGGGGAGAATAGTAATCATCATCATAATAGGGAATATAACACGCCGCAGTTTATAAAGTGAAAAGGAGTTTGATGCTACACGATTCGGTTCAAATCCTCAGTCGTCAATGTCTTATTAAATACATTTTAATACTACTTACTTAATACTTTTTTTTCCTCTCATGACATTTACTGTCTGTAGTGTTCAAAGACCTCCTTGTAATTGTTCAGAAAAAGAAAATAAGCAGTAGAGTAGATAGTCTACAATAAAAAAACAATCAAAAGGGTTATGGAAGAGCCATGTTCGCTAAATTAATCAATTTGAAATCTCATCATTGCTTCTGTTTTGTTGAGCCGCCTGTTTGCCTGTGTCACACATTTCACTTGATTATTTTTAAATGATTCTTTCCATTTTTAAGGTGCAGGTAGATTACCTGTTTTGCTGGTCTTTAGTTGCGTATTTATTGATGAGAATTTAATAGTTCTAGCTCAGTGTACTGTATATATTTTTCTCTCCAAAAGGCATGAGCACTGATGCACTGTAATAGCCCATCAGATAAGCTCTCGAGGGTTTCCCACAAGGTTTCGTCATTCCTAATAAATTTGGTGGTCAGGCTTTTTAAAAAATATATCTCTAAGTCTCCGTTTTTATTGCTAATTAGTCATGCAACAAATTATCAGAGAAGTACTTGTCATTTGTAGTTACAACAAATAGTTTTATATTTTCAGCTTGTTGCTTTTAAATTCCACAATAAAATTATTAAATTAAACTTAATATTTACACAATTTTTCCTCCATGTTCATATACCATTACTTTTAATTCCAGCGAACAATATGGATCTTCAGTAAATAACACCTTATGTACCAAGCTTAGTGATAATACAATTATTTATTGATTTATTATATATAAATAGATATAAAATATATATATACACATATTCTTTCCATCAAGCATATCACCTCCGTATTCCTATAAGAATTATAAATGGTCTCCTTGTGTTGTGTCTTGCTCTCAACATCCTGTTTCAACAAGATACACATTCAATAACAGACGCCGGATATTCTCAAAATGCCACTCATGTGACTTTGATACTTCTTGAAGCAGTAGCCTTTGAGGTATGCAAAAATGATGCAGGACTTCTACAAGGACTACAAGTGACATGATTTTTTTCCACGAGCAACTGAAGCTCCAGCATAATAACAACAAAGTGATTGACTTGTTTGCTTCATTAACGACGTGAACAGGTGAGTAGGTGATTAAGTGAATGAACAAATGATTTGATGTTGTGGAAAGCACGCCTCCAACACCTCCTGCCACACCAAGGTGTGTCACTGCCTCCCTCTGGTACTGCAAGGAAACACACACCTCACTAAGAAGCAGAGTGCCTCCAACACCACCCTTGGCTTTTTATAGGCCTATATCACAGATGAACTTGTTTCTGCTGTCACTTCAATTGCAATAAAGCAGGAAAAAAGATTTCCCTTCCGTTGCATATTCAGCTGTGGCAATTCATCATTGTCTTGCTGAGACTTCACAGTGACCGGACACACACAGAGTGTGTTGCAGGAGACTTGATAGTTTGTCTATGCATGAGGCCGCTTAAATTCTAAAGAGGGCTCATTTAGAACTGTGGCAGAAGCTCCTAAGCTGGTAACTTGAGTCATACGCTGCATAGTAAGCTGAGAGGAGAAACGTATTGTATATAAGCACTGCCTGCCTCCTCTGAGGCATCTGATTAGTGATAATGTGGTGAAAGGAGCCATTTATCCAAAACACGCATTACGGGACCATGGCGTGATGACGTGAATCGGATATCAGATGGTTACATTAAAATGGGATATCCAGAAAAAAAGGGAGAAAAAAAGCTAATCACACTTGCTGCAAGCGTCAATGTGGTATTGACATAGATATGATGCCACTCTGTGGAACTGATCTGAAAAGATTTAACAGGTTGAATAAGATTCACAAGAGAAGGGGTTGGAGTTGTGATCCGAATGCAATGAAGATTTAAACAAAGCTGATTCTCGCCAGCCAAAACAATGGTGGTAGCCACACTATTCTCTGCCTTCTGTCTGTGTGTGTTTGATAAGAAGGTCCTGAGCATCCTGAAAAAATCCAGCTCCTTTCTTTTTCTTTCTGTATCACCTCTATAATTCACAGCCTCCCACCCCCCCACGTCCGTCCCCGGCTTTCTTCCTCTCCACAGACTTTATAATGACATTTGGTCACTGTAAAGAGCCATGATGGTGCTGTTAACTGTGAGGAGGGAGGTGGTTGTCACGGTTACCTGATGCATCATGGTGCTGGACCATCTGCCATGCAAAAGACAGCTCCCTGCTCACTGCTGTAATTACAGAAAACCCCAAGCAGCCAGCGAGCCCTGGCACACATGAGGACAAGGCGCATGTATATGAGTGACAGAAAAAGAGAGCAATAACTCGAAGTCAGTTTGCGTGTTTGACAGCAAATGGGGGGGGGGGGGGGGTTGAAAAAAAAAAACCTGACCAATTACCCAAATAAC
>JAVQJD010040376.1:0-29456 GCA_036023655.1 Nannoperca australis
ACCCTCTATTTTCTACTGTTTATTATTCTTTTTTCAATAACTTTATTGAGCATTGTAACTGTATAAAAAAGCAATTTCCCTTCTGGGATTAATAAAGTATTTCTGATTCTGATTCTGATAAGGGTGAAGTGATGCATGAAAATGAATAGACCTCCACTTTGCTGTTGCGTTTTCTAGTGTGCCAAAGTATTATTTGCTCTTGCATCGACCCAGTAGAGCTGCAACGATTAGTTGAATAATCATTGTTCAAGCAGAAATGTCAAACATCTGCTGGTTCCAGCTTCTTAAATGAGAAGATTTGTTGCTCTTCTTTACTGTCATTTCTGACAGTAAATGAAGGCAATGATGACAGATGAAGGACAAAAGAAGCAATTGGAAGACATCACTTTGGGCTCTGGGAATTTGTGATGAGACATTATAATTGGCAGATTTACCGATAATGAAAATAATGGGCAGATGCAGCCCTACTATTCAGTTTCCTTGTTCTGAGGAGGTTTGATTTTTACCCCACGGCTGCTGAAGATGCAGTTGATTTTGTGTTGTTTGCATAGTATCAGACTCAGGAGCAGGAGAAAAGTTATTTTTTTACCATGTTACGGCTCTGAGCTGCAGTACAGCACATTAACACGCAAAGAACAATCGTTTTTTTTACACTTCCCAGTTGTTGATGATGTAGTATCACATGTCGTGTGTACGTGTAGCAGCAGTGGTAACATGAGAAACTTACCACAGCGGTCCCTGACGACCAGCTTGCGTCCTTCCTTCAGGTTGATGGTGAGCAGGAAGGACCTGAGAGGATCCCTGACGGTCTCCGACACACTCTGGGTCTCTTTGTCCATCTCACACACACAAAAACATTATAATCATTTACTTTTTAACTACTAGTACTGCATTTAATTAGTGCGAGACTGCCACGCATTTAATGCTAGCTTTCAGTACGTGACAGCTTTTGATAGCTGGTGTTGCAGACACATTTCAGTCTGTTTTTAAAAAATATATTCAGATGGAATCCCAGCCCAATAGGAAAGAAGGTCTAGGTTTCCACAGTTTTGTTCATGTTAAATAAATAATAAATAAATTATATGTTATTTTATTAAAATTGATGTCATTCAGTAGTGTCATATTTTGCCATATTTTCCTTTGTCTCATTGTGTTCTGCTTCTACTAACCTGTAACGTCAAAACAAGCTGTCTTTAGGGGTTTGTTAGGGATTATGCCACTTGATCCCATAGACACTCAACAATTGAGCCAAGATTGCATAAATATTCCTTTTTGACATCACTTCAGACACCAAATACATAAAAAGGTTTTTAAAAAAAGGTCTTTAAGACATTTATTAGTTTCTGACTCTTTGAAAAACAGTAAAATTCTCCAAACTAACCGTATCTCTGAATTCTCTCTTTAAATCACACATTTAGGCTATTCTATGTGACCTCCTTTTGATCACTAATGAAATATCTATTTCCCTATGAATCACTGAGCCTCCCCTGAAGCTGTTTGGAGCCTCCCTGGCGAGGCCCGCCTCCCACTTTGAAAACCTCGGATGTAAAATGAATTGTGCGTTCAACATTGTAGGAGTAAGCACGCACGTCCAGACCAAAAAAGAAAAGGGGGCAGGTGCTGAACTAGAGAAAAATCACAAAGTAAACAAATACAACATTGTCTCTATAGCAACACAAGCTGATGCAATAAATTGAGTTGTGTTCTACTTTTATTTTCATTTCAAAAATCACGTTGTTCACATAATAGAATTTAACTGTTGGGTTTCTTGTACTCCTATTATTGTAATTTCCTTTAGTTCAAATTTTTTTTCATATTGTTAATATTTATATTGCACAGTAAAAAAAGAAATCTCTCTGGAGGGCTTTATGCAGCTGTGTGCCGTCTATGCTTCCTGTCCGCGCAATGGATTATTTAATCACTATTAAGCCTCTCTACCAAACTGAGCATCTCTCAGAGAATAAACCCTGGTCGCCTGGAATCAACCCCCAACCTTGAACGACCACAAAAGCCAATAGGACACACGCACGCACGCACGCTCTCTCTAACTGTCCCACCACAAAAGAGTCCTTTTAACCACAGAGACGTAGCTCAGGATAAAACCATACGCTCACATTTTCAGCATGATGTTATTATTTGTGAAATAAATCTTTGGCAGACAAATAACAACACAGAATCCCCAAACCTGGCAGCACTTACATGTTGGTTGTCGCCGGCTTTCAACGCGTGACTGTTGAAATGGTGGTTGTCATACTGTGGAGACAAAAACAAAAACCATTCGTAAAAATCTATCATGCGATATGTTGAAGAGGAACAAAGTCCCCGACAATCAAAAGGAAAGGTCTCAGCCTGCTGTTTCAGGAACTGCCCCCTCTTTGGCATTTCTACCACCAGCACAAATCCTCTGAGCATTTATTAAAAATTCCTGTGTCCTGCAGACTGAACAGCATTAAACCAAAGAACATAGTAATGAAATAAAAGGGAATTTGCTTTTCTGCCCCATAGTTCACTTCAAACACATCTGCAAAAAGTCCGTGTTTCAGGGATGAAGACAAGAATGGTGATTTCGAGAGGCCATGGCCAGATCAACCTGCTCTGGGGCTGATGGGAGTTAAAAAAAAAAAAAATAAATAAAAAAAAGGTATTTGGTCATAAACCTACAGAAAGTTTAACATGAAAGTTTATTGTTAAAACAAGAGGTTTTTACGATATGTTCACGTTATTACGGCTGTATTTTTTGTTATAACAATATACTATTTATGACATTAAAACAAAAGTGAAGAAGAAGTTTCAAAAGTGAAGAAGAAGTTTAGTGTTGTGACATAACCCGAGAGCTTCCTGCACCAAATGCCACGTCACCACAGTAAGGCCATCGAGGGTGTGGTGCAAAGTCATCACACAACACTCACTATTTGCTCACTGTTGTTGTTCAGCATCACATCACATGTTCAGCCATTTTGACCGACATTCAGGTGTCCGACTGCGCCCTGGCACCCCCCCGTCTCATCTAAGCCCCACCCGCTGAAGAAAAATTACAATTATTCATACTTAAAATAAACTCTACTATGAATCAATACACTCTTCTGCACTATGGCCAATTGCGTGCTACCTATTTCAGTCTGGAGGAACAGGTTGTTATAATGGAGCGCTATGAGGAACATAAAACCATTATTGTGGCAAAAAGCAATACTGTTGCTGCAAACCAGGCAAGAGAGGAAATTCTAGCAGAAAATTATAAATTGTATAAATTTGAAAGTTAATATATTTATTATTTATCTCGTTTATTTCTAATTAGACAACTGCACATCTCAGCCACCCCTTTAAACTTGATACAGTATATTTAACAGTATACTCAAGAATTGCATTTAGGTTGAATTATTGATGGTATTTATCAAAAATAATATTCAAACAGACTAATATATTGACTAGTTCTATTAGCTGCAATTCCAGCAGTATAAAAGGAACCTGGAGCTGCTGTGCCTCCAATGTTCCTTTAGTGTATGGATGATGTGATGTGTAAAATGTAAAGAGTTAAGATGACCTGAACACTACAAACTTATTCAGCAGGAATACAACCTTGTGAATCGTGCAGCATACAGTATTGCTGCTCAGATTTTCTGCATCACCACCTGATTGCATGTTTGCGCTGCTGTAATTACGCAGCATTGTCTGGTGGCATCACCAACGCATGGCTCTAGAATCTATATCGCCCACAGAGAATATCATCTGGAAAAGCCCAATGGATCACGTGGTCTCTAAACACAATGTTTAATAGGCGATTTAAATCTGAAACTCTGAAACATCAACCTCCCCCAGAGCAGGTTAGGTGCGCAGAAAAAGTTACCGTGGCGATCTAGTGAGGTAAAAAGAAAGCCACCTTCGTGACACTAAAAACTCTGGCTCCAGGCTCATCATACCTCGCTAATCCATGCATCTTGCTTCGTAGGACGAAAGGTCTGTCTCGAGTTGCTAGATTAACTGATTACTGAAAATGGAAAATACAGTTTAAGGGCGTAAATACTCATAAATATAGTTTACACCCCCTAAAAAAAATTTACATTTCTTGCAGCTGCAGAATTTAGCAAGTAAATTTATGTGATGTTAAAAATCTACTGTTATACAAAGTGAGGTACATGATTGACAGGTTAGCGAGGTATCTACTTGACACCGGAGGTGGTTTGGAGGAAAAACAACCTGCGAGACCTTGAACACCCGCCCCCACCTCCGCCCCCACCTCCGCCCTCACCTCCGCCCGCACCTCCGCCCTCACCTCCGCCCCCACCTCCGCCCTCACCTCTGCCATTTCCATCATTTCTGAATGAAATCAAGTCTGATGTCCCGTTACAAAAGAACTAGTAGTAGACATGCAGGTTGAGCCGTTTGCACGTCTTTATGGATTCAGTTAGTACTCACACAAATGTAGCATGCCTGCCACCAATGTGTACATTGTGTATGTTTGTCATGTCTTATGTAAATATAAAATATATTCCCTAGAGGTGTTTGTCCATCCTTGATTTTTGACCTTTAGAAACATAATACTGTACATGCAAGAGCTACTAACAGTTAAAGCATCCCGTCTTTGTTGATCTAAAAATCAGCCCACACACAAAAAGAATGTCTGAGAATGTGTAGAACATTTTTTTAATTGTCATTGTTGAATACTGTGAAGTATGCGTCTCTTCTCTAACCCTTCATCAGTACAGTAAAAGACGGAGATGTACAAGTGCTAAATGTGACCATGCGAGTTGGACATCCACGCTCGAATCCTGCTGCTTAAAGTGTCACAGTGTTGCAAAGTCACAAGCCACTGAATCTCATGCCTTGGCGGACTGAAAACACGCAGCCAGCGTGGACTATTGATTTTGGAAAGAGCTCCAATTTCAACTTCCTCCAGCTTCTCCAAGTTAAACTTTGCACGTCCTGTGCAAACACACCTGACACCTCATACCCGCCAATGTTCAATAAACCAGTTTACTGGAAGCTTGTTATCTCTTTACCTGTGTGTTACAAGGAAACAAAAAACACTATACAAGCTTATTCCACTGTCATGGTCACTGTTAATGATTCTACAAAAGCATTAAATATGAAAAGGAAACATTAATGCAAAGTCTGAGTCAAACGTTTCACACATACATCTATATAGATTAATATAGAGATGTATTATATACAGAATATACAAATATAAAGATCTTCGCTGTTTGCAGGACTGATCTGTTCTTTTCTATACTGACTCAGCAGACATTTCAAAGGCAGTGTCTGTACCTGTGAGCCGTTCTGGGAAGGATCCACAGAGGGCAGGTCTGGGCTGTAGATGGTCATCACCTCCGGCAGGGCCAACTCCTCAGGCTCCATGCCTCTGACAGGTCTGTAGTTAGTCTCCGGAGAGCTATTCTCCTCCTTGCAGAGATAGCTGAAGGACTCCTGGGAGGAAGCCCAGTCTGTGTAGTCTGTAGGCACACTTAGCGTGTGTTCACTCCTCCCAGCTCCTCCACCCACTACCCCCATCTTCAGGCCACTCCCACCTCCTCCCGGGCCTCTGGCAGGCTTGAGAAGCGGTGTAGAGGGGTTGCTGTAACTGGGAGACTTGAACGGTTGGGGCCGCGTGCTGGAGGAGATGGGAGCGCACTCCTGCCTCATGTCGGGAACGGAGGAGCTCATTAGATGGTCCATGTTCGAGTGGGAGTGTTCGAGCTGAACAGCCGACTTACTTTGGCTCGTCTTGCCTCGCCGGAGGTGTGGCAGCATCTTTTGGCGGAGATGCCCGAGCACGCCGGGCTTCTTGGAGTCCATGATGGCTGGGGAGGTTAGACTTTGTCTAAGATCTGGACATCACTGACAGCTATAGTAAAACAAAACAGAGAGAGGAGTCAGACACTGTGACTTATCACCAGTTATGGCTGACTTTAAGCTGCAATTCATCAATGTCTGTCTCATGTTCTTACAATTCCAGACATTCACGAAAGGCTGGGAAGCAACATGAATTCCTACGAACATGCAGTAAACCTCAATTTGGTTACAACCATTAAAAAAGGTGATTGCATTTATGTGGAGATAAAAAATGTCTCTTTGATATCCTGCCATTTCCTGCATTCATTTATTTATTTTTTTACATATTTTGGAGTCTAAATATCAAAAGTTTAGCAATTGGTCCAGTAAATCGCCTCTGCTGGTATTCGCAAACGGGATGCAAGTAATCCTTGTGGGCAAATGCGCCTGTGAAAAGTGTGTCCACGAGAAGTGCCACCACTGACAAACGGTAAATGGACTTCACTTATATAGCGCTTTTCAACCTGAAAGGGTCCCAAAGCACTTTACACTTTACACTTTACGTTCACACAAACATTCACACACCAATGGCGACAAAGGAGGTCGTCGGGGATCGAACCGCCAACCTTGGGATTAGCTGTGGTTAAGTGTCTGACAACATTATGGAAAGAATCCCTGTAGAGTCGGATAGATTTTGTTCTGGTTAAACAAAAAGGTCCGTCTCTCTAGGGATCCTTTCCATAACGTCGTCAGACACTGAGAATAACGACCTGAGCCTGTCGGAGGCAAAAACAAGCGCTTTTAATGGACGGGCTTTTCACAAGCGCAACTGTCCCTTAAGGATTACTTGAAGCCATCGCAGCCGTTCGCAGATGTTTAGCTGAGGTGATCTACTGGGTCAATTCCAAATCATTTAGACCCCAAAATGTGTAAATTAATAAATTAACAAAATAGAACCACGGTTTAAAAACAACAGTTACCCATTAAAGTCCTCATCAAATGACAAACATTAACCATGGGGGGAAAACTGAATCCAAAGCGACTTTCATTTCAACACGTGTGGTCATTGCTCAAAGTGTAACCACAAACATCTTTACTATTATTCTGTGGCGAGCTTTACTCTTACTTTCAGCTGCCAGTGTGTGCATACAGAACATATCACAATGTTCAAGCAATCATCACCTATTCTCTATCCCGCAACAGATCCTTAAATGGGAAATGCTGGAACAGTGTGATATCTGTTACACTAGTAGGAAAAGCACAGGTGGTACTAGTAATATGATTTAATTATGTTCTATTCAAGTGTCCAGGTGAGTATATACACAACAACAGGACCCTGGAACTGAAGCTGCTGAATGGAATAATAATTCTTATTATATAAAGCGATATGCATAGATTACTGTCCCTTTATACCAAGCAAAGTCACATAATTATTATTATTTAACTGTTTTATCAGATCCTTTTATCTGTCCTTGTGTGGATCTGTTTTATGCCACTGTTGACACATTTCACGTATTTACTACCCTGACCTGATGCCGAATCTATAAATAAAACCTAACAAACTCAAAATCACAATCTAATCTATTCAAAGACATCTCGACAGCTAGCAACTGCAGTGCAGACCAAGATCCAGACACCATAGACTGTATGAAAGAAGTGGACGTTGCCACATTGGCGTCACTCAGTGGTTTGTGGATTGCCATTTTGAAGCCTTGAGTTTGGCATTTTGGCCATCGCCATCTGGGTTTTTTGGAACCACAAGTGACAATATTTAGAAAAGAGAGTGGATACGTATTGTTTGCCTCTATCCTAAATGACAGGTCGCCGTGATAGCAACTTGTCAATCACAAGCACCACCTGCTTAATTGTCTATTCTTTTGTATTGCAACCAATGGAGTCGCCTCCTGCTGGCCCTTAGAAACAATGCAGGTTTAAGGCACTTCCGCATTGGCTTCACCTTTCAGACTGACATCTTTTTTAATGCAGTCTGTAGCAGACACATTAGAAATGGCCCCACCTACAATCAATCAAAATCAAATGACACATCCAACAAGATGAGATTAGCATGTGTTGTGCTATAGGTGCATGTGTATTTATGCAGAAACTGCATGGAAGAATGTGCATATGATATAATAGCACTGCTTTTTCTTTTAAGGATTTTTTTTCATACATTTGCGTATGGAAGTTAATTTCTGACCTTTGGTTAAAAAGATTATACATGTTAACATTACATTGCTGAGTACTCCTGTAAGGTATGCATGTCAGGTAATTATTTTTAATGCATGAATGTGGTGGATCAAAATAAATCAAACAATAACCAACTGTACAGTCTATGTCCTGCCTGTGTTCTTAATCCACTCCGCTGACTCATGGTGGCAGAGGAAGTATTTTATGACATGTCACTGAACAGCTATGCATTGTTGTGTACGGGTATTCTGTCTAATGTGATCAGCAGTAAAACATGGTGTGACTGAGATCTAATCTCATTTGTGAAGGGCAGCCATTATAATGTTTCTGATGGCTTGTTGCTGAAGTGTGAGTGTGTATGTGTGAGTGTGTGTGTGTGTATTTGGCCGAGTCATCTATCATTCATTCACAGTTTACCCACAACAAAGTCACTCTTATTCTGAATGACAAGATCTTTATTTCAAATGAAATGAACAAACAGCGGGTAGACGAAGCCCAAGTTAGTGCACATTGTGATGCGTCATTAATGCTTCATCGCTCTGAATGATCTCTACAATACAAACAGCAGCGGGGCCGGCCCGCCAAGAGCTGCTGCTGCTGACAAAACCTGATTTTCTAAAGCAACTGCTCCACAAACCTCTTAATGGCCTAGTACGCTGTATTGTCATTAAGTGCAATCTAGCCTGGCATCAGCTGGTAAGGGGGAGTGGAGGAAGACAAGACCCAGTGTTTACAAAAGCACAATGAGATGACGACAGATTTTAGGGAGTGAAACTGAAAATACGGTTTGAGATTGGGAGTCTAAGCATTTCACACCAAGTGTTCAGGGACATAACATGTTTTCCGGTAGGGATATTGGCGTGAACAATTACAGCCTGAGGTGAGCCAAAGTAGTTCCCCCTGGAATAAGTCTACAACCACTTAAATCTACATCTAGTCTGGAGAAAATTTGTAAACTATTGACTCAGATATGTGTATCCTAGATTCAGAATTATCTACCCTGACCCAAATACAAGGATTAGATGGTGGATCAGTGAAAGGGTGAGAGAGAGACAGAGGGAAAGTATGGCCACAGAAAGGCCTGACTGCAAGCGGACTGTGGATCTGTCTACAATTCAACAAGGAATCTAAAGTATGCAGTTTTTAATGATGTCTGGTCTACTGCTGTTGTGTTGAAATTATTACCAAATGTTTGTTTTGAGGGAACAGACTTTAAAAGCCACAATGAAGTGAACGATACATTTCTCAAGTTCTAAACCTGAGTTCTTGAGTTAATTGTGAAATGTGCTGCATGCAAACGCAAAACATTAAAACTATTTCTGATGACTCATCTAGAACGCAGGAGCAGTTGCATAAATGGATCCAACGCAGTGGATCGAGACATGGGCTGACAAGCTAACCACACCCATCATCTGAACATGCTGGCATTATATATATATATATATATATATATACTCTTATATTTGAATTTCAGCTGACAAAAACGTTGTTTACATTTCCAAAGAACATGGTTGAGGTCTGATTCTCATACAATTTCACCCATATCCTAACTCCTCCTGACCTAACAGCAAAGGTGAGGGAGGGCTGGGTGGAGGCCAACAGTCCTGTGCAGAGCTCTATGACAGAAGTCACATTACTGAAGGTAAAAGACGCTCTAACTTCCCTTTCACTGCAACTTTAAAGCCGCAATAGCTGCATTTTCACCAAGCAGTCCAATTCAGTTCACTACACATTAGTGTGGTTATTTTCACGTTGAGGTACCTAGCACAGCCGGGACTAAAAGATGGAGCTAGAAACACTGCAGTCTGATGATTGGTTAACAGAATCACTTCCTCCGCGACAAAGGCCTCAGTGACGAGAAGAAAGAACATGAAACATTCAAAGTCCTTTGACGAAGACGTCTAGTTTGAGGTCAAAACTGACGTCTTAAGAGGTTTGGACCTTAAGGCGTCAACATACCCACCTCTTTTTGATGTAGGGGCTGTGTTGGGCTGTACTTATACCTACATTGTGGTCATGTGGGCTCTTACTAGTCAAAAAGAGGTGGGTATGTTGACGCCAACCAATTGCATGGAAGGGCCAATTTTGAACGTCTTAAGACGAACATCGAACTAGATGTTTTGGTCCAGTTGGCCTTCCATACTTTTGTTTACTGTGCTGCATTACATCTGCTACTCGTGGCTATTATCATCTAATTTTGTATACCACCTACATTGTCTACAGTGGAAACACAAAACAGATATAGGGTTTAGGTACATATAGTTACAGCTTTTGAAGGATACTGAAAGTGTTTGTTGGAAACGTTGGCTTTACATGCAGAAACATTCTATCGTGACGCAATAATTATAGCATCTTTCAAATTATTCTGATTACATGTTATTTTCTTTGTAAAAAAATGCAAATTTATTTTAGTGTCCCTGAGTCAAAGGCAAGGTTGGTTCAGTTGTAGCAGAGTGCATTCAGTTTTGCGCATAGTGAAAAACCCTTGATAAGGATAATCGTCGCGTCACTGTTTCGGTTTCAGTTTTAGCAGCTGCGGCAAAATAGCTCTAAAAACAAACAAACACAGGAAAGACAAAGTTAGTGACTAGCTTGTGAACATAGTGGAGCATTTCGCTGCAGCTAAAGAGCCAGATGTTTTGGTGGAGACCAGAACAAAACTACAGTAAAAGGAGAGCAAACCCTTGAACTTTATATGGTTTTAATATGTCAGTGTTGTGTTTATAGCTTGTTCCTTCTGCCCCCAAGTGGCCAAAACAAATGCAAGTTGCTGTTAGAGCTTTTCAATTTTCCAATTTCATTATTCCAGATCCTTTAAGTAATGCCATGATATTTCCAATGCAATTTTTAACAATGACACTAAAGTCATGATTAGTTGAGTCCAATTCTAACCTGGTGTAACCTGGTGATTCAGAGAAAGAGCCCTGCAGCGAGCGCCAGTCGCCGGAATGTCTTTCATCTACCATCGTTGCTGTGGTCACAGCGGACAAACCAGCTCACCTGCATGACTGCCTACACGGCTAATGACGTCTCTTTTGTTGTCACTGCAGGTTAGGGTATATCGCTACATACTTGTATACTACTGTCAGAGAGTATCTTACGATCAACTTGCGCACGATCACCAACCAACATAAAATGGAGTCAATGGCCCACATGTCCACGAGCCGAGAAAGTCAAGAAACTTTCAACATGCAGAGAAAGCCTTTACATTTTGGAGACAGCCGTTTTAGACAAATAACTACATGTATGATTACTGCACAGACAGTTCTACCCAACGTCTACATTGCAGTAATTCTGGAGCACACCATGCTTCGGCGGACCTTAGCTGTGCACGGTCTTTAAACAAAGACTGTGCACGTCAATAATTTACCCTGAATAGTCCCAATAACACTAACAGCCCAGATATGAACCATCCAGATGGATTTACATAGAGCATAATGGGAGCACAACATGACCGCAATAACCATGTGTACAATACTACTGAAGTGGCATTGGGTAGGAAATGGAAGCCTTGATTTGACTATAAAATGAGTCAGGCGTAAACAGTGTAGTAGTGTACACATTTAGATAACAGTGCATGGCTCATAAACATGACCCTGGTGTAATAATGTAACCAGATGAGTATAAAGCCGAGTGACCCATGACACTCACTTGAACTGCCAGTCGAGCCAGACTTAACCTGGACTGAACAGATACCATTTGAATGCACAGCTGGTCACGTGCGGTGAGACCGGCCTTGATTCCAATTTCTTCACTACGCTTTCATCAAACCTTGATTTAAAAATATGAGCCTGTTAAGAGTTGAAATGGCAAATCCCTTTTACTGTACACCCCCCTAGTGTCAGCCCAGTCTGCTGGACGTGTGAAGGCTGCGATGCAGAGCCAGTCCAGTTCAAGGAGAAGCTGCCACACAACCTTGTCCAGAAATCACATTTCAGTCATTTATCTGACTCGTTTACGTGAAAGAGAAGATCCCTGAGATGGGCAGAAAAAAGAAAAAAAGAAAACAGGAAACGTCTTCTAAACAAGCAGGCAACAGTGCAGAGGTCAAAGGTCACAGCATTAAACAGATGACTGTGAATCTAAAACGTCTTAATAAGAAGAAAACACAAAACAGCCAAGACTGCAAGTGTGAAAGTAATAATAATATAAGAAAGTATGTAAAAGGGGTATGTAATTACAAACACACTGGTTAAACCTACAGTACTTGTTAAATATAATTCTATTTAATCAAAAAAGGGAATACATTGTGAAGACTAATATCATGGCATGTTAGAATAGACATTACCCTTCACAGACTGCTGTTTCTACCTATAACAAATGTGCACACACTCATGTAATGCAAGTCTACATGGATTCACAGTGTCAGGAAAGACGACTTGTTTTGCAGGCGTATGAGCCTGAAGGGTGACCACTGCAATGCAGAGAGGACACTATACAAGAGCTGTAAACTGAGGAGCTGCTAGCCTGACATCACCAGAGCAATTTACAATTGGGAAATGGGTACAGTTATTCAAATAACAGCTGTTTGACAACTGGCTAATGAATACGTTATTCAGGGATGCATTCCTTCTCACGATGTCTCCCTCCTTTTGGAAAGTTCTGCAGGAACATAGCCTAAGCCAAACGAGTCGCGTTGTGTTAGTCGTGAGCATATGGAGGTGTGAGCTTCTGTCTTAACATTGCACCTGCAGGAACATGTTAATAGTTCATTTTGCGGTGCCATAAATTGTGTACATGATCTTTCTTTTTTTCCCTGAACTCAATCTGAATTGATGGGATTCTGCACACTGTAAGCCTCAGCCACTGTTTTTACGGCTGCTGGAGCAGGCTGACACAAGCAGGCCTACCGATGATGACTGTAAGAAAAGCATGCACATATTTTCATTCCCAAAAGAGGTCACCGCCCTTTTGGATAAAAACCACACAAAAAAAACAATGACTGATAAAGTGATAAAGTGCAAATAACGGATGACGTCGTTTTGAAAATGATACCGGGTTCATCAGTTGCTAAACATGAAAGCACTTTTGCAGACTGGATCCAATACACTTTAGAAGTCATATGAATAAGCAATGATTTTTTTTCTTGCCCCAAACGGATGGATAAACTCACATACCCAATTTTGAAATGTCCCCTGTATGAATTGTCATTCTGCTAGCAGATAATCACATTACATCAGAGGGGAAACATGTTCTCGTTTTTAAATACCCACTGCACACTTATCACATTAATATGAATATAAGCTACTTACACAACTGATATGGTAGCAGTGACAAAGACTTAATATGCCTTTTGGAGTTCCCCCCCCCCCATCACAGGCCTGTCTGAACCAGACAACCAGCTATTTCCTGGAACTATTTCACAGCTTGCGGTTCTTACACTTTGTTGTGGGGCAAGACTAAAGCTTACGGCAGAAAACTCATTTACAAATAATACAAGGACTACTACTGCAGAAACAGAAAAGCTGCAGGTCCAGTGGGTTTTGAACGTCTGGTTGTCAGCTCAGTGGGTTCAAGCGTGTGTACGCTGGGACAACATCCTTTCATATGTTATGGACTTCTTTGGTGGAAATACACTTTAAATACTCTTTGGTAGCCCGTGACCACAAAGAGGTTACGATTTGCATCAAGAGTTAATGAAAGTTGGCCATTTCAAATTTGGTTATCATATACCGAGTCCCGCAGACCTGAGAAATCCTCCGTGCAAAAACACTGCCTGGAAGTGACCCGTTCAAACACTTGAACCGTGTCTACAGGAAAAGACCGATCACACAGAAGGCCTGCCTCGGACCCTCCAATGACTCGATGTGCACCTACAGCTTAAAAAGTCGCACCAAGCTCCACAGGACGTCCAGGACGCTGGAGTCCTGCTGGAGGTCCGATGGGTGACCGCAGACTCGACAGCGTTACAAGTGTAGTTTGATTTATATAAATACGCGTAACCGACATTTAATCCGTGGTGCACAGAATATGTTACCTAAGTCTGGATAAGAAACAAATGTGTGCGAGATGTCTTTAGTCTTTAGTCGGAGCTCAGCCTCCTTCCATGCAGATTCCCACGAAGTTACAACAAGTATACGAGCAGAGTTTCAAAGTGGGCCGCTGAGGTTTCTCACCTGTCCGCCGGAGGAAATAGTTCCGGGCAGGACGGCGGCTCACCTGGCCACCAAGTTCGCATACCTGTCGGGGTCTTTGAGGAGGGGAGGGTCCCAGCGGACGGAGGAGGGTCCCCTCCTCTAAGACCCCGACAGGTATGCGAACTTCGTAACTTCTGCTTCTTCCCTAGAAACGGATATCATGAGTGAACTTTTACCTTTTTTTCCCAGCTGCAAAGAACCTCCGACGACTGTTTCTCACTGACCTCATGGGTGCTAAAGACTGGAGTTAGAAAAAACCTGCAGCGGCTCAGAACGCGTCTCTGAAGGACTTCCTCCTGCTCCCCGTTTGATATCAAGCCGCCAGACGAACATCAAAGCCTCTGTCAGAGCAGGACTTTCAAAATAAAACCCCTGCCGGCTAGCGCGTGCACCAAATAAGACCCGAGAAAAGTCTAGAAAATATAAAAAGAGAAATGACAAACACATGTGATATATGTGAGTGTAATGTGTAGGCTAAATATGTGTCAGATATCTAACCGACATATTTATATATAACACCCTATAAGCCTTTCAGAAGTCGGTAGTTTAACACATTATATAATTACCGTGCTGTTTTCGCAGTAATTAACCACATGTATGGTACAAGCTTGTTTTATTCAACTCTATAAACTGTAGTTTATTTTAATATAAATAAAAGCACATTCTTTCCGGTAGGCTATCACTCAAGCTAGCTTGACAGGTGCTCAGCATGCTTGCTAAATCTGAAAAAATGAAACCCCTGTGTTGTGTTTTGGGTCATTTGATTCCCGTCATTTTTTGTTACTAAAATATCTTTCAAATCCACAGATTGGACTATACAGATTTAGGATTTTAGGATTTTTCTATATTTAGGATATTAGGTTTGTGGTCAGTATACCCACAACATTTACCAGGTCCAGTGGTGGCTTGTAGCTCTAGCCAAGAATCTCATCTCAAGCTACAAAAATCTATTGTCTTCCTCAAAACCCGTACTCCTAGAGGAGTCTTTTGTGGCTCACAGAAACCTAATCTCTTTCTCAAACAGCTCTTTGCTCTCCTTGAATCATTCCCATGAACCTTTGTGCATCCTCCACCTCAGCGTACTGAGCGAGTGAGGCCTTGGCCGTTTGTGGTTTCCTCTTGATCCAGTATGATCCTGTCGCTCTTCTCTTTCCTCCAAGCATGTACACTTTTCATGCGATTAGTATCAGTCGCTTGTTTTCTTTAAATCTAAATTATACTGAGTATATTGCATGGTTATATGTTAAATAAAGTAAGGCCATTCTCTACCACTCAAGAAATGCTAATTTGACTAAATTGAACTAATGTAGCCAATCAATTAAATAATCCTCACATTCAATATTTTACCATTTTCATTTCTGACCAAAATGAAAAGATGTATCACTGACATGAGATCGTATCAAATAAAAAAGGACTATATATTTTTTCTTTAAGTACAGAAAACGAACCTGACCTTTTTAGCCCACAGGTAATCTTTGCACACTAATATCTTTTCACACAATAGCTCCTCGTTCACATGGCAGTTATGACGCCAACCAGAGGTGTTACACATTGCAAATCTCACATCAGACGCCTTTTCTGAATCCTCAGCTTCCTCCACTTCATTCATGTCTTACCTCCTGATGATGGGTAGTAGTAATTCAATTCTTGTTCAAGTTCTCTACCACATAACGCATGTGGTTTAAGACAGGTCTTCTTTGTACAGACAATACCTGACGTTCCCGGTACATCCTCAGTGAACTCCACAGTTCCTGTCTGTTTATACCAGGCTATTGTAGTCTAATGATCAGAACAGTCACAATCCAGCACATACTGATGCTATCAAGTGACCTTTTCTGTCTTTTAAACAGCCAAACCGACACTCAACAGAGATTTATTCCTGTGTTTTTTTCATTTCTGGCCTCACTCTTGCATTCCCACGAACCCAGCACCACAGCTTCCTGTGCAGTTGTGCTTTAAACAGTCACCCTTTATGGTCACCACTGCATCTGACACCTCCAGATACCAGACGCCCATCTGTAAGGCCGGTGTCATTAAAACGCAGCATTGCTTTTTGGGAGTACTCTGAGGACTCCCTTACATACTGTAACTGTTTATGAAACCAATAAATGTTTTCTTTCATCTGTAAAAGTACACTCAGAATGTGTGAGAGAGAACTTTCTCTCAAGCTCGCTTTCTCTATCTTCCTATTGATGCAAAAGTCTGATATGCATCTGACACTGCATCCACAGCACTGACATTCAGTCGAACCACTGTGGTTACTATTGCAGCTTTTGCACTCCTCACCACATGTGCTACTTTGTACTTACCCACACATTCCATTTTCTCAGCATTAATCACTTAACTGCTCAGTCACACAACCATTCAGGGAATTCCCATCTCAAAGAATCTCAGAAAATGTACTTTCTCCAACTCATCCCTCAGCACTCCTGTAACTTTAAACGGATTCACTGCCTCACTGTCATGCTAAAGACAAAAGCATCAGTGTTGTGTGCATTTATAGATTTCAGGTAACTAGCTTCTATCAGGTTCAGGTTTATCAGGTTAGTTAAGACTTATGTGTAGATCTTTTTTTTTATATAAAAACACTGCATTAAAAGAAGAAATACATCATAACCCTGTATGGTCAGGGTATGAATCTCTGCTCAAATTTCATTGTCTTCTTCTTTAAATTCCTTCATCATGCCTTTTAATACACAGCAGAGGAAGTAAACTCATGTACAAACACACAACCACCCACAACACAAGTCCGACTTTTGTTCTTTATGGGGCGTGTAAGGTGTGCTTTTCCACTGCAATTAATAAAGAAGATTTCATCAAGCTCCCGTACAGTATGGGCTCATGTATTCTCACCATCTCAGAACCTATTTTTAGCATCTTTGTCTTTTGTAAAAACAATTTCTGATGAGCAAGATTCATTTTGTTTGTTGTTTCCTAGAGTGCCTTAACCTTTCAGTGTAGTTTTGGAGACCTGGTTTCAAGATAGTGCAGCATGGAGTACTTCACAAAACAGATTTATCCAACAGGGACTTCATGAGAGAGGAAAAAGACAATGACTTGTAATTACGGCAATCATCCACAAAAATATGCTTTTGAAAAATCTGGTGGAGTTATTTCACCCGGGCAGATACAACAGACAGATTAACAATATATAGTTACACCAAAAGTGATATATATTAAAGACAGTATGTACAAAACAATAACAACATATTCCGGAAGAACATACAGAACAAGTGTCCATGGCTTTCAGTTTGAAATCTGAATGAAACATTGTCTTATTCTGTGCACAATATAAAAACACACACAAAACAACATACTGCTTTGGTTGCTATAAATAAGTGTTTTTATAAAGACGAGTAACAGGGATTATGTGGAGGGAGTATTGCTTTCACGTTGGACTCGTGCGATGTTTCAAACCCTGAGAAGTTTGGATGTGAATTGGGTGGACACCCAATGGGAGACATCAAGAAGCACTTCGTTGCTTTACTGCCCAAATCAAGAAGCCACCAGACTGACAGACAACACCTTTGTTGATTCCTCTGTGCACAGTACTGCATCCCACTGGTTAAGAAAGTGACAGATTGTACTGCAATTGGACCCAGATTATCTGGTCTGAGATGCTGACATGATTTATTTTTCAAAAAGATGGCATGTTATGTTTTAAGTACCACTGAAGACTCTTCTGAAAGTTGCTGAGATGATTCTGATAGATCCCGAATTGTCAGACACATTTTGCTCTCGAAATGTGTCTGACCACCAAACAAAATGAACAAGAGATAGTTGAATGAAAATATAACAGAACACATCAATAAAATCCACATTTCCTTTGCATCACAGTGTCCTTCCTGTGTTTGCCCCGCTGTTGTGACATCATGTGGTTTTAGGGTTTATGTCACCCAGCTGTCCATTCGCATTCGTTTGACCGTCGCACTCTCCCCGCTGTCCGACCGACCCACGGGAAGCGAGTGGAAGTCCAGCCGCTGCTGCTCCTCCCGATCGCTGCCACCCTCGTGGGAGCTGCAGGAGGAGCTGACGCTGTCTGCAGGAGACCTCCCCATCTCTGCTCTAGTGGACGAGGAGTGAGGCTGCGGAGGGACATGGGCCTGGGTCATGTATCCTGATTGGCTGAGGTGGTTGCGGGGTGGAGAGATCGGCTCAGCTTTGATGCTGATGTTGTGGTTGGTGTTGATGGAGAGGTTGGAGCTCCCGGACCTGTGCATGAAGAGAGAGGACGTTTTAAGGCTCTTACACTGGAGTGAAGGTGCCACCTAGTGGTCAAACTAACAGGTCTGAAGACAAAAAATATTGGTTGGCTAATATCTGATTAAAGTAAATTTACTTGAGTGCTTTACTTAAGAACTTTAGTTTATTGTTTCTTTTTGCTTCCACTTAAATAAAATTAAGAGGCAAATTGTTACTCCACTTTATTTATTTGACAGTTATAACAGTTATGAGTATGTACACAGTATTTATTTTAAGGTTAAACAAACCAACAGCACATAAATCACTGCAACAGCCTTGTATTGTCTGGTATAATCAGTAGCCTATGGTGACTGATATTAGCTATATTAACCAAATTAACTTAGATATTGCTGTATAAATGGCATTCCTGATTTTACAGCTCTAATTGTGTCTTAGCACAAATGTCTCAGCCTTTACCATTATCCCGTAACTGTCACCTGTGGCCACAGTGACCACTGCTCAGCAAAAATTACATAGTGTTGCTTTAAACTTTAAATATGTTTTCTGAGCTGTAAACTAAATGATATGACCATACTGTGATGAAACGCACCAATGCTGGTGTTAATATTGACATTTCTTACCATATCTATAAAAATCTGCATTGCATGGGTTAAGAGAGAAACGTTAACTGTTTCAGGTACTCACCCCAGGGAGCCCAGCTGGTGTTGCTGCCATGCCGCCATGGAGCTCAAAGAGGGGCCTGCAGGGGAGCTGAAGCCCGACAGCTCTGCACTGTTCAGGGAGTAATCTGACAAAGACAGGGACAATGTCATGTTACATAACAAAAAGCATTAGACTGACACATCAAGTCCAAGTGTTTGTGTCCCTCGATGGCCCAAATGCACATGTGAATGAAATTCTGAGGACAGATGAATGTTGGCATTTGGTGGTAATTTACATATCCACATATCTTTGTATTATTTCAACACACAGATATAGTTAGTCTTACGCTAGCAACATCCTTTCATATGTAGCTTCATGCTAAGAATGTCTGAACTGGCATTATGTAGTTAATAATTATCATCATCATCATCATCATCATCATCATCATCAGGTACCGTTGTTGTAGGCAGAGCTGATGCCGGAGTACACCAGACTCTGGTGAGACAGACTGGGTGTAGTGATGGAGACCACTGGAGTGGACAGGGGCTGGCTAGACTGGCTGCTGCTCAGCCTCTGGTTACTCTGAAAATAAATAAAAACAGGTTTACAGTCACTAAGTTTATACATTTCATTTTGACATTTAAATTAAATGCTTAGGCTGCAGTTATACTGTATAGTATAGCTGATCATGGCTTGTAATGTCCCATTCTGACCACATGGTGTCAGTAGAAAATTATTTTTCCAGTGGAGTCTTTCTCCAGCGAATGAGAAATGATTCCCTTTACAGGAAAAATCAAACCTCAAATACTCCCACACTGTATTCCAGGCATGGTGTAAAATGTACCTTCTGGTCTGTCCATTTTTTTATTGATCTGCCACATCTACTTATGCGTTTCTTACTAATTTCCTACATTTCCCAGAATACCTCTAACCTCAGCTTTCCGCTCAAGAGAAAGCCGAACAGAGCACAGGAGCTGTTGATGGATGTTTTCTTGCATGACAAAAAGTCAACCATTCTGTTAATCTCTCAATCTGTAAATCCACGTTCAAGACAAAGACCTGAAGGTGATTTCAAAACACAGAGGGCCTAGTTTGTAAAACAGTTATTGGAATTAAAATACATCTTATCCTCTAAATAAAATGTTGTGCTGTTTTATGATGATGATGAGCTGGTGGCAGTCTCGTTAAGGAATCGTAATCAGGCCTCTTGCTAAAATCGCAGTGCTAATTTATTGGAGTGACACCACTAAATACCAGCGGGCAATTCATTCTTCATCGATCACTGTGTCAAATTAAGCCATAAACCACGTTGGTTTGGCGTACTTTAAGCCTGGCTGGTAAAGCTGCTAGAATGGACGTAAAATCCTTGCTAACTCATTAACACGCTCTGTCCCAAAGAAATAAACAAGTAAATAATGAATAATAATCAAAACTGGTGGCTCTTTAACTTGACATATTTCTAACAGTAATTTGTTTTGTGTTGTTGCTCTTTGGGTGTTGGCATTCCAGCCTCATAATGTCAGCAATGACATCACCCTGAATGAGGTCATGCTGAACTCGTGTGTGCATGCACGCGCACGCACGCACACACGCACACGCACACGCACACACACACACACACACACACACACACACGTTGAGATAGGTAACTTGTAGGTAGACTTCCATTAATTTTCTAGAGACTTAATCAATGGCCCCAAAATCAGCTTTTCCCAATTAGGTAGAGAGCGATGGAAAAATCTGAGCCACTAATTAACTGGTTTTTAGTCTGTAGCCCATGTGATTTCTTAGTTTTTTATTTTTAATAAATTTGCAAAAATCTCAAAAAAACGTTTTTCATGTTGTCATTATGGGGTATTGTGTGTAGAAGTTTGAGGACAAAAATGAATTTATTCCATTTTGGAATAAGGCTGTAACATAACAAAACATGGAAAAAGTGAAGCGCTGTGAAAACTTTCCGGATGCACTGTATGCACAGAGGAGGAAGTGACAGGCAGTTTCAAAATGATAAAACAGAGAAGCTGCTGTCCGGCCACAAGTCACTATCTTTAACTGCAGTGAATGGAAGTGAATGGAAAGCAGAAACAAATACATGTCGTCATCGGCGCAGCTACCATCCTCTTCTGCTGGTTTGGACACTGTGGAAATATTAGCATGCTGTTGTTTATAGGTTTGGTTGCATGTTTCAAGTGCACGTCAGTGTCAACCCATAATAGCTGGTATTTTACACTCTCAGACTACTGGAAAAAGGGCGTGCTAACTGCTACCTGCTAACTGCTCCTGCAAACACGATGACAATAAATGTCAAATCTCACAAGGAACAGAATAATGAGAAATTATAATGATTTACAAATAAATAATCAAATGTTGACTCATTTTCGGAGAGGCAATGTTGACTGACTCAGGAGTTAATTCATCATTTCTCTACTGTATTTCATTAATACTAATGACTGTCCCTAAACCAGTCTTACTGAAAGACTTTAAAGGCAACCCATGAAGTGCTTTCAATATGTAATCGTTTCTAACTTGTTGTCTGCAAATTCTCCAAAAAGTAAAGAAATCCTCTTCTCATATTCACAAAAAACCTGTGAACTTGTGGTCACATCTGGATAAAGTCTTTTTCTTTTTCCACATTAATATTCATGACAGGAGGAATAAGAAAAGGCTGTCCTTTTCTGATGGATCACTGCAAAATGAAAAAAAAAATCTGCAGGATCTCAGAGGCAGCAGAGTAATGGAGCCGCCCGGTGACCATAGCACCATGAGCATACTGTGGGAGTTCAGGGCAAATCACTAACTTCAATAACCCAGCACAGCTGCTGAATGTACAATCTGAAGGAAGAAAGACTCAAGAAAAAGCTCTGAAGACTCCTTTACAGAGCGCTGAGTCACTTCACCACACTATGAACTTTTGATTTCATGCATCTAACCAGCGAAACCTTGCGCACTGTGCACTTTTTGAGGGCTCCTTTGTGGCACAATTTGAGATGTGAGCAGAATGTAACAGCACATTATTTTCACATTCGAGTTCTAGCGGTGCTGTTTCTAAATCCACTCCCTTTCCAACAAAAGGAATGAGTTGGCAGCTTAGTTGAAATATCATCAGTCCTTTTGTGCACGCAGCCAGCCTGGAATGCATCATTTTTCTTTATCAGGTTTTTTAGGATGGAGACAAATTCAATCTGGAAAAATGATCATTGGAGGTGTCCTTGTGTGTAAAGGAGAAACTACACACAAAGAACACTTACCTGAGTCTTTCTGCAAATGCTAGTGCAGACTACAGAGATGGTGCCTAAAGTCTCCAATAATATAAAACATAATACAAAAGTCACCCTTGTGATAACCAGTGGTTTGGCTTCATAGTCTACTGAAACACAGCCAAAGCTATAAAACAGAAGATCTCTTCTGTGCTATTGTTTAGGAGAGGTATCAGTCTGCTGTCTTGAACAATAGGCTGCGATTAGTGCTGTGAACGGTATATTAAGCCACATCATCGGTTGTTATGTAGATGATTTAAAAACATTGTTTCATGTAAAGCTATCATGTGTTTTTACCTACAAACAACACATACATAATGAAATTAAAGAGGCAAAACACACCTTTTTTCATATGGTACAGAGTAATGGTTTTCAGAGGAGTTTCTGACCACGTGTGCAACATTTCTTTGCACAGGTCCCTGAATTGTTTGTATCTTGAGGAGGAATTGACTATAAGTTGATAAGCAAACTACTCGCTCTTGCTAGCTTTACTCACTTGTTAGACATTCCTGCCACCAACTAGCTGCATACGCCAATGTGTATCGCCCGGACACTAGATAGAACGCTGCACTGGATTTTAAATTAGTAATACAAAAGACTGTGGACTGGTTTCCATAGGTATGAAACACATTCTGTTTGTAAAGCCTTAAGGATGCACATACTGTTGTGGTGAGAAACACTCGATGTGAATGTCAGTACAATAAAAAACGGAAAAACTGGAGACTCCAATGAAAAGAACTTTGGATCATGAAGGGGATTACTGGTTATGGCACTGAAAACTCATTCCTTAGGAAAGTTAGGAAAGTTGAGAGAACGTCTTCTCTTTAACAGAACAATGATTTCATTTTCAAACTCACCAACCATCTGGTCCAGATGGCGACAGAACATCTGTTCTAAAAAGTTGCTGACCAACAGCGGTAATCAACACCGTCTGTTTACCCCGTCCTTGTCTGCGTCCAACATCCCTGAGGCCTAAAAGACATCATGTACCGCCTTGGTTCCTAATAAGACTCAGAATTGGGCACTGAAAGCCTCACGGCCTGTGTTTATGCAGCTGACAAGTGCAACACTTTTCTTGTACTTCACTAAGAAGTCCGTTCTCAGTGTTTCAGGCATCAAGTTTCCACAAGTTACACTTCTGCAAGTTGAATACTGGACCAGGATTGGCTTCCAAACTATTTCTGATGTCACAAATCATGCTCATAGGCCCGCCCCTGAAAATGGGATTTTTTATGAACAGATAGAAACTTTCCACTCTTAGCAGATGAATGTGAAAACATCCTTCTAGTGTCAAACTCTGCACATACACCATTCTGCACAGTGAAGCTCAAACATTCAACTGTATCTTTAAGTGGAGGTGAACCACACACTTACCAGTGTTTGCATCATTCCTTTGGACTGCAGGGTGACCACTCGGAGGTCCGTCTTCCGGCCGGTAGGGACCAGACTATTCCCAGGAGGTGGAAGAGGAGGAGGAGGAGATTTGGATGGTATGATCTTCCCCAAGCTGCTTCCACCAGGTGAGCCCACAAAACCATTCACTGAACGAACACAGGAACGTGGACATTTGAGAAGTGATGGAAAGGACATCCCGTCTTACCCTTAAGAATTGAACAACTGATTGATGGAGAAGATGTGCTTTTTTTAAACACGGACCAGGAGCCCCAGGGTTCATACACCTTTTTAAGATACAATTTCAAGCACCTTTCAAGCCCTTACAAGGTACCTAAACCAAAAATTTCCAGACTTTCGAAGCCTTTCTCATCAAATCTAAATTGTTACCATTAATGGAGAAGAAAAACAAATATGAAGATGGGATCGCATAATGCCTAAAATTAAGCATTTTCCAAACTGTCAAGTCTGTTTATGAACCCCGGAGCCTGGAGTGTTCAAATAAACATTTTCCCAGTAATATTTTCAGAAGCTCTTACAGTTCTTTCTTTTTAGTGGGAAGCACAAAGCCACGTCATTTAGAAATATCTGGAATGTGTGTTAAAACCAGAGGGGAGGTTACAGCCCTTTGTGTTGGATCCATTAAATCAAGCTGTCCACCAACAGGCTCTGAATGGAGAGTGGAGAAGCACTGCTATATATTATACAAGAGATAATAATGAATAATTGATCTTTTCTTGCTCTTGTCATTACATAATCGCAGGGTTCATACGAGACATGATGTTCTGGGGAGGGAGAGCACAGAGATGACAGGGAGGGTAGTCTGCAAAGAGGACAGTTCGTAGCAAAGGTCAAAGACCAACACAGCCAGGACAAACCAGTAAAAATGATGCTTATGTGCATCCAGACTCCTGGAATAACACGAATAAGACGCCTCAGACGCCTCCACTTGCATTCAAGCCGAAACCGTTTAAATGTTCTGATGTGAAGTAGACAATGAGATATCCTTCATCATGCAACAGACACTTAAAACTCACAGACTCACAGAATCTCCCTCCTGCACAAAAATACATTTACAGAGCAGATCCTCAAGCCTGGAATCACCAAATCAATGTAAGGGGGCCTGAGATGATTAACATCTGGTGTGTGTGTGTGTGTGTGTGTGTGTGTGTGTAATTTGTTCAATCCAAATTTTTCCAACTCACTGACAGGCCGGACTGCAAAAGCCCAGTGTTGTCGTTTGTGAAAGCGTGGGTGATGTGACATGTTAAATATCAGGTAGGTCCTGCTTGACCACAAGTAACCGGTAACATTTTCAACAACTCATTTCGGAAACATGTATTCCCTAAAAGTAGACACATTATTTACCGAGTAGTGAATCACAGTCATCTGAGCTGCGAATTGCAAATAATGAGCCACGTGTGAGTGTTTTCCTTCTTGCATTTTTTTGGGAGGAGAGACATACAGTAGGTGCAGTTAAGTGTGCATTCGTCTTTGTTCACTAAAATGTCTGTTGTGTGTGAATTTAGTCTCTGGCTCTATGAGCAGGTGCAAATCTGCACCAGCATAACACAGGAAGTTTGTGGTGGATAAGAGAAAGCGTGTTCAACCTGGACTCCATACAAGTGCAAATAATAACACGTTCCTTAACATTTTACAACACCACACCACCGCTTTTTAGTTATCTATGTTATTCCACCTATTTCATCCAAATTTATTTTCTCAATATATTACATTTTAATTTTTCCCAACAGTGGCCTTTTCTGTTGGACACTGAACATTAACTGTGGACTGGCAGCCAGCCAGCCAGACAGACAGAGAGAGAGACAGACAGACAGACAGCGAGAGAGAGAGAGAGAGAGCAGAGTTTGCTTGTTTTGTTTGAGAGATACATACCAACTGGTCCAGACCCATTTTGCAGAGCCAGATCAGAACTGCCCTGCAGACCACCTAAGGACACACACACACACACACACACACACACACACACACACACACACACACACTTAATGATTGTATGTCAGTGATATTATTCTTGTGCGCTGTGCATATGTGCATGTTTTTCTTCCCCTTCTCCGGGAAGTAGTACACAACACATACAACACACATATCACCACATCTAAATTGTTACTATAAATGCCAGGAGACAACAAACAAATATGACGACACAAATATGATTGTTGTTTTCAGATATTAAAAGATTTTTGGTTCATGTTGTGATTGTGTAGATGATGAAACACCAGAAAACCACCACAAAAAGTGAGCCCCTAAGTTTACATGCCCAAAGTGCTGCGTTTCCCATGGTTGTCATCAGCTTAGTGCACAAAATGAGTTTAGTTACCAAAGGGCACTACAAATATCTTATCACCTGCTTTCCACTGGAATATTAAGCCCACACACCTGTGTTTCCAGTGTTGGGAGGTCTTTGTGACGAGTTTATGTGTCTGTGGAGGTGTGTGTGAGACGAAGACAGGATCCCACTGTCAGCCAGAGCTGCTGTGGCTGCAGCTAGAGCTTGAGAGGTCGCTCCTCCTCTTCCTCCTCCTCCTCCTCCTCCAGCTACACCGGAGCTGTACTGTATGCTGCCTGGTGCTACATGCATGAAGTTCTGATGTGGAAGGCCTGTGGACTGGAGAAGAAGACACAGAGATAACGTCAGCCACAATCATTTTTTTTGTCTTTTATTTTTCCCTCTTGGATTCACATAATTCACCGAATTCACATAAGTCAAACATGTCAAATTAAATGTATAATTTCAATGACTGGATTACCACCAAGCCAGAGACAAATGTATTTTGCCACTGTTAGCTAGCTAACGCTCCCTCAAACGCAGTGAAAAAAACTGATGTGGTCCCAGTAAAAGCTCCAAAGCGTGTAATTAACCTGCCTAACCAACTTACAACTTTATGACTCTTCATCATGTTGTCAAACTCTTCGTTAATCTTTTTGTATTTCTCCTCAGTGTTGGGGGTGAGGATGTAGGAGGCGTCAGCATCAGGACTGTCGCAGCCTCTGTGCTCCTTCTTGTTCAGGGCCTGCAGGGTAAGATAATCACAGTGGGGGAAGGGGGGGGGGCATTAAGATTAGAAAGATTGATTAAAAAGCATCGGTGAAAAGTAGAAATTGCAACAACATCGACAGATCTTTGGCAGAGGCATGTAGTTGACATTCAGAACCAAGCCACATTTTTCCAGAGAGAGAAGTAAGCTGACAGCAGGGAGCCCTTCATGAACCCCCAAAAAACAGTTAGTTAAAATGATTTACATGTTGTATACTATTTACATAATTGTTTATGAATTACTCCATTACAGAGGACAATGTCTAAAATGCCATGCAATTTACTGAGAACATACCGCTTTGTAACGCATCGGTTCAGTTTTCTCACAGAGACGTTATTTAAAGAAATCAGACAGAAATACAGATTAAATAATAAAAAATAAGAGTCAAGCTGAGACTGATCAGTTTAAACTTAAATCAAATTAATAATTCATTACTACTATATAATAACATTTGTTCATGTCACCACCTGAGGTATTGCAGAACACAGGATGCTCTGGTTGCTCCCTATATAATAATATGTAGTTAAAGAGCAGGAAGGACCACTAACAACTGACATGACAAGAAACCAGATCTGAGGTTCCCAGTACACAGACACTTCCCTAACACTGAGGCCATATTTACATGTAAATGTAAATCTTCTTTCCGGGTATTCTCAGTACAGTAAGGACGGGAAAACACATTTCTACGCCACGGTAAAATGTCTAGAATACGTTAACTACTTTGCAACAACAATTTAAAAAAAGATTTTAGATGTTTGGTTATTACGACATTTTTTTTTTTCTGTTGTTGATGTTTCACCCGCAATTTCCATCTGGTAAAACAGCTCACAGGAGGTTTTTCTTATTCTTTTTTCACATGTTGGTTTAATTTATTTAAAAGTGTTTGTCAAGCATTTGAGTAGCTGAGTGTCTCTCCAGAGAATTCATTAACAGCAGACCAAAAGTTTGCAGCTGAGAGTTGATGATGATCTAGAAAATAAAAGCACAGTAACTTCTTAATTTCTAGCCACGCTAGCGGCATTGCTCGAGGAAAGGCAATGTTTGTCAGTCAGTCGGCCAGCCAGGCAGCCACCACTTTGGTTCGGACTGGAATATCTCTATAACTATTGGACGGATTGCTGTGGAGTTGGTTGCAAGCATTCATTGCTCACAGAGGACATATCTTAATGACTTTGGTGAACCCTAGACTTTTCATGTCATGCCACCCACAGGTCAAACTTTTCACCTGTCCAGTATAATATGAGGTTGACGTTAGTGTTTTTGAGTGAAATGTCGACTTTTGATTGCCATGAAATTTGGTTCAGACATTCGTGTCAATACGGTGCCTGAACCCATCCTGTGTGGACGCAGCTGGAGCACTGAAGCTGCTGCTGCTCTGCTAACACGCTGCTCACGCTACACCTCCTCGTTCTGAGACTTCTAACAATACTGCCACGGCCTTTGTCTATTGAGTGTCAATGTTCCAGTTGTGAGTGAATTATCTATAATATAATACATTTGTGAAGTCTTTCTGTAGTCTATGTTAATATTAACATTTCAACTTACTACTCCTTGGAGCTTCAGCTCTTGACTTACTATCAGTAACTGTAGCAAGACAGTAATATGGAGACTTTTATCTACAGGGCGTGTGACATACAACTAGTGGGAGTGAATAGGGTCAAATGGTCAAATGCTCTTAAGCAAGACACTGAACCGTCTACTTGATTATTCTCTTAGAGTTACTGATCTGAGGCCAGTCTTGTTCAATATTTTATGAATCGCATGAATAATGGCCTCCGCTTACAACTTCAACGGACAACCAGTGTCTACAGTTGGTTGAGAAATGCATTCATGTTTTGCATGTGCAGTAGCTGAGCAGCTGCATTCATGCTTTAGCCAAATATCACTTGCCACAGAGCGTACGTTATTCTGCTCTTCAGTGTCCACGGTTTGTTTGCCTTTATGAGCTTTGAAGCAGTGGAACAGACGAAAAGCTGGTCTGAGTGGTAGAGACATTAACAGCAGTCCTCCTCAAAAGAGATGCTGCTCCACATCGCAGACGTCTATATTCACACCAACCTTTTAAATATAATGGCCGGGAGGAAGCAGATAGTTTTTACAGCGAGCCTGAAACGACTTTGGGTTTGGTTGGGTCTTTAAAGTGATGTAGGGTGGATAGACAGGGAAATAAAAGGCAAAACAGTTGGCTGTTAATGCATCCCTGAGCACCACAGAGATATAGCCATCAGATGATTTTCATTAGCACAAACTCTTCTGTCTGTATAGGATCATATTACTGTGAGCAGAGCAGTTTAGGCAAATATCCACAGCGCTGCAGGAGGGCAGTCTTGGTATAGAAGATCTTAATCTTAACATCAGCTCAGGTTACAGTTACATTTAGGTTAGGCTTAGGGTAAAGGCTTGGCTTAGGCATGAAGGCTGAGGGCTAGGAAAAGCATTGTGTCCGAGAGGGTTCCTTATAGAGGCGAGGATGGATCATGAACCATTAACAACTATAGTAATTATAGTTTTTGTTAGAAAGAAAAAAAATAGTACGCTCGTGTGAAAATTGGATGTGGAACTAAAACTTGTGATATTAATAGTGAGAAACCTCTCTCTGTTAACGATACTAGATTTATGTGGAAACTCAAACTACAGTGGCTTTGATGAAAACTAATAAATGATCATATCAATAGATGAAGAGTTTCATAAAAGAATTAGCAAGCCTAGGATGCTGATTATCCCCTTTGCTTTCATTTAACAGCTTACGGCTTTCTATCATAACAATTGTAGATCCGTGCTGGCCAGAGAGTGAACAGTTTCTTTGCTGCAAA
>JAVQJD010040384.1:0-71356 GCA_036023655.1 Nannoperca australis
GGACGATGGGGGAGTACGCCCCCAGCTGCTTACAGTCCCACAGGAACTCCTCCTCCACGCGGGAGTGGATGTAGCCTGCAGAGGGAGAGGGAGAGGGGCCCGGTGTAAATCTGGTGAAACGTGGGGACGTTTGTGTGAAACAGAAACTGAAATTTTGACAGAATAATAAACCAAAAACACATGAACTCACCACTTGCTGTGATTGAGGGTTTGAAATCTCTCAGCATATTAGTGAACTGAGTGGAGAACTTGTTGTAGAACCGATCCATGAAGATGTTCTCCACACGACCGTTCTCAAACAGGTACTACAGCGAGACAAACAGTTACACGTCACATGAGAATATTTCACAACAGTATATTAGTTGTTCTCGCCTAAAGCACAAGTGTGTGTTGAAATCACTGTTGAGTTCACCTGTTAGCTGTTGTATGATACGTGTGTGTGTGTGTGTGTGTGTGAACAATGCCTTGCCTGTTGAATGCCGAGGCAGAGGTAGAACAGGCTGTCGGGGGAGTACGGCTCTCCGCTGGGTCGCTTCACCTCAGTGATGAAGCAACAGAGTCCGTAGCTCAGCTCAGCAGTGGTGCAGCGCAGAACGTCCTCCTTCAGCTCCATGGGACGAGCTGCAATCAACACATAAAGAGTCCAAAACAATCAAAGGCTTAAATAAAATGTTTTTATGTATAATGTCAAACTTTAAATGAAGAATCTGTGCAGAGATAAAGAATGTGTGTTTAGGATTAAAGTGTAATCTTGGGTCAAGTTGTATTTGCTGTATATCCAGACTTACAGCCGAAGCGCGGCTTCTCCAGGTTAGGTTGCATTTGCCTCCACTGGATCCATCGCTTCCAGGCGTCAACTCCATACTGACTCTTCAGTTTTGGGACGTCCACGAGCACGGCCTTGTTGGACGCGGCTTTTTGGGACGCGGCTTTTTGAGACGCCGCTTCAGCCGCCTTAGACGCTTTAAACGCCCGCGATTTACGACCCTTGGACAAAGTGGAGAGAGGAGTTTTCGTCGCGCTCACAGACATTCCCAGTTTCAGTACAATCAGATGTAGTGTTAAATGCACGAGCAGCATCTCGTCTGTTTTCCCAGGCACTTACCCTCTTTTCTCGGGCTTTCCTGTGAGCTTGTCGTCGCCGTGGAGCGGCAGGCGGGGGGCTCGGAGATCTCTGAGAATGCTCTCTGAGCCGAGACATCGTCTCCAAGGTTTCTGGTAACGACACCACACGAAACATCAGACGTGCAACACTTGAACTCCAATTACACTCGTTACATTCGCGGTTCAAGGTGGAGATTAATCTCAAATGGCCAGTGAATATGTTTTTATGTTGTACATCTCATCTTCTCACCGACAGTGAAGTCAGCTTCGATGTCCATGGGAGGGGGTGCTGGAGGCGGGGGCTCGAAGTAAGGCTCACTGGACATGCCCACAGGGATGTCTAGGATGGGGTTGAGCTTCTCCTGGGTGAACGGTTGACTGGGAGACCTGAGGCCTGTGTCGGAGGATGCGTCCTCCCAGTTGTTGAGGAAACTGGCCAAGTCGTCTGTGTCCAAGTCGTCACTGTAGTTACTGGTGTGGTCTGGAAAAAAAGTCGGCTTATTTTATAACCGAGAACGTTGGTCATAATCTCCACAGTGTCTTTAATCATAAGAAGCGATTGGACTTCTGATGATTAAAGACTATTAAAAAGCAGAGTGGCTGCACTCTTTAAAGACCTGATTAAAAACCTCTTTAAAAGTTCGGCTTTTGTTAAATTGACTAAAAACGTCCAGAAACATGCGTTAAGATCAGTTGTTGACATGACCCCACCTGACCTTTGTCTTCTGCTCAGTTTTACTCTTTTTTTCATTTGCTGGAATAAAATGCCAGTTTTCTGTTGTTTGACTTCTCCCACTTAAATAATATCATGTTACAGGAACACGGTTTTTCTTCATCTTAACATTTTCACAAAGCAAAACATACAGAATATATTAAGATATTGTTAAACTTCCTCATCTCTACTGACAGTTTTCTCTTAAACAGTTAAAACTGTCTCTCTCACCATCTGGCGCTGACGCTTCTGGTCTCTCTCTCTCTTTCTCCGCCACTTTCTCCTTTTGTTTCTTCTGTTTGTTGTTCTTCTCGTCTTCCTCTGCCACCATCTCGGCCATGAGGATGAGCTCGGCCTCGAAGGGGTCAGACGGGATCTTTTCCTTGATCTCCTGGATGGTTTCCACGATGCGTTCGGCGCTGTCCATTGTCACAGGGAGGAACATGGGTACCGGCAGCTGTGGTGGACAGAGTGAGAAGAAAACAGCCAATGAGGGTCTGAAATGAAGACAAAGAGGCTGAATATTAACTGTTCACTAATATACATATTTCATTTTGTAATCCTGATATTAGAAGGATCCACACTTCAGCTGGTTGTAGTGTTTGACGTACCGGTAATGGCAGGCCCACAGGTTTGGGGGTGCACTGGCTGTACATGTTCATGGGTACAGGAACATACACCGGCACCGGGACGGGCACGACCAAGATTTTAGGGAAGATGTCATCTATACAGAAGAAAAACAAAGAGAGGTACAATTGTGAGGATTTACACAGAGTAAATATTTCAACATGAGCAAAGATCGCGTCCTCAGTAAGATACAATAACAGAATGTTTTGTTGTTGTTACAATATGTTTGTTACAATATCTGTCTTTCGGAAAAACCCAGAAAACCCCTCGTATTAGCCAGTGGTTTGAAAAACCTCCCAGTGTCTCAAAGGAAGGCCAGATACCTTTTAAAAATAAAGATGTGACCGAATGATGTAAAACTTCTTAATGAACGGAGAAAACTCCCTTCAGGCCTGTGGAACATCAAATGATTATTTCCATATATTAAATACAAAAACCAGCAATCACATCTGCGGTTGGTGCATTTGTTTGTCCGGCCCCTGCAGGTTCACAGACCAGAAGTCGTTACCATGGAAACACTGTGTCAGGGTGTTGCTTTTACCCGTCTGTGCTTCGACATCGACTGTCTGTGTTTTACAGGAGACCCCTTTGTTCTGCACCAGCGGTCTGCAGAGCAGCGCCTTGTTCTTCAGGATCTTTGGGGCAGGAGGAGGATGGACTTTGACTGCATCTGTCTGAACACCGACCTGCAGGACATAAAAACAGTAACAACTCGAGAATGAATCATTAAAATAATTTTTAAAACTAATTTAATTTGAAATTTTACCTGCTAAAATGTTCTAAAAGTCGACAGCACATAACTTTTCCTCTTGATCCAAAAATGTAGGTAAACTGGGGCTATCTTGACTCTCCTGCTGAAACTGTTTTATTCTTTACTATAGCTTATTATTATTAATATTATTATATCTTCCATTTCATTTTATTATTTTAAAAGTCCATTTAAGTGTCTTTTTATACTGCCTTTTGTTTTCTATCTGGTCTTTTTTATCTTAGTCTTATGTAAAGCACTTTGAATTTACCTGTATTAACTGTATCACAGATCTCACCTGTTTATGCATGTTTATCCTTCAATTTGTCACATATCTGAACACTTATTATTATATTTTACTGTAAATAAAATACATGTAACATACGCCAACTTACAGTTCCAGAGTTCTTTGATTGTGCGATTGAGACTGTGCCTGTGGAGACAATGACAATCAACACAAACAGACAGAACGAGCATACAGCATGTTTTTCTCTCTCATATGTTTTAGTACATAAATATGTGTGTGTGTGTGTGTGTGTGTGTGTGTGTGTGTGTGTGTGTGTGTGTGTGTACTTTGCTGGGCCGTTCTGTCAGAAGCGTTGGATATTCCGGTTGGAGGGCCGGCGAGCGAGATGACGTTGGCGATGACGGGTGTGGCCTCGTCTGTAGCTGCAGATCCAAGAACACAAGACAGAGTCAGCGGGAGGATTTCACCCAAAGATTTCATAACTTCTGAATTAAAAAAGGGATAAATGTAAGCATTTTTCAAGCACTTTCAAGGTACCTAAAGTAAAAATGTCCAGATTGTTGGTATAAAACCAGGAGACAACAAATATGAAAAAAAGACTTTTGGTTTACGTGAGTGATTGTGTCGATGATGAAACACCAGGTGATGTTGAAAATCAAGAACCTTTCAAGGACTATAATTAAATTCAAGCTTATTCCTAACCTTGAAAACACAACAGTTTGTACAAGACCTGGAAAATAAAACGAGAAGTGGCAACAACAACAACAACACCACCACCACCACCACCCACCTTCCAGGACGTCGCCCTGCGTGGCCACTTTATCGCAGCAGAACTGTAGCAGACAAATCAGGTCGCAGAAGTGTTTGACCTCTCCCAGCAGGGGGAGACTCTGCTTCAGCTTCCCTTTGCGGCCGCAGGTGTCGCACTTTGCAACCTGAGCGAAAACAGCGAGTAGATCATCTTCAACACGGCTTTAGCTTAACTTTTTAAAAAACTTTTCAGCAACTGCATCGAGGCTTGCTCACATGGCAGAAGAGCATGGTGTATTTGGACCGGCACTCCTCGGAGCAGAACTCCTCGGTCGAGCCTCCGTACTGTGCCGTCACCAGCTTCTTGGACACGCAGTGGCAGTAGACGCAGGAGTGGCAGTGTTTCCCCCAGTTTTTGGTGAGGTCGTGTCGATAGAGGAGCTTACAGCCTGGGAGGAGGGAGAGGAGCGGCTCAGGGACTCTGCACACCACTTTTTTTTTAAGTTTCCCACCTCTTCAAGACACAAGTGAGTCGTTTAAATGCGTAGCTCTGTTCACAGGATGTAAACAGATCTAAAACCAGGCACTGGTCCTGACACGACACGTACCAAACGGTCTCCTTACCGTCGCTGCAGAAGAAGCAGTCCTTGTTGTTAATCCTCTTGGCGTCTCTGGTCGTCTTCTCCATCTTACAGTATTCACACAGGCTCGTCACACAGTTGGCCTTCTTGAACTCGTGAGAACAGTCGACGCTACACACAAAAACCATCTTGTCCTGCACACACAGAATTATGTATGGTATGAACGACAAACGGCTGCTTGACAGTATTCCCTTCTTCCTTATTCCTTTTCCTCATTTTTAATGAACGTACTGAAATAAAGACCTGAAGTCACTCTGAGAAATGCATTCATTTAGTTATTAGTTTATTCTTTGCAGCACTGTTGGTCAAAATGTGTCTGTTTGACTTGAAAATATAAGAACTTTAAGTGGAGTAGTTTCAAAAACACACGTTACCTTGATCTGGATGACTTCAGGTTTAAAAGCGATGCTGTGGGAACACTGGAAGCAGTTCAGTTTCTGTGGTCCTTTGGGGACGTCCTGCTGAGGCTGGGCAGGAGTAAAGGCCTGGATCTGGGTGGATCCAATTGGCAACTTGGTAAAAACATTCACCTTTTTCTGGGACTTCTTGAACTTTTCCTGCCGCCCAGAAAAAACAATGCAAGAGTCTTAAGTAGAAAAATACTACAAAAGAAGTTTCTACTGCAGAGTCAGCAGTGAGTGAAATCAAAACAGCAAACTAAATGTGTTTCCTGCAATGATTTACCACTTGATAACAAATATGCCACTTGGACTTGAGCTGTATCTGCAGGAGCTGCCCCCTAAAGGTTGACGAGCCACGTCGTTAGTGGAGAAGTCCCCAAATCCCCAAATCAACTGGCTTTAGTTTTTACCGCTGTAAACAGAGCAGAGCTGGCTGTAACCACAATGTGTGTGCGTGTGTTGAGATGTACCTGTATCTGGTCCGTAAGTGTTCTCACTCTCGTTAGGCCCTTTGGTGACAATGAAACGAACTATTGATTAATTTCTCAAAAAGAAAGGATCATTCAGACCCTCCTGGGCCACCACAGGACAGTTCAGCGGGTGTTATAGTTAACTGTATATCACTGCAACAAACTGCATTATTCTGAGACTCTGGCGGAAGAGCAACTGATTTAAATGGCGTCACTTGCTTTGAATGAAATCCCGCAGGCTATGGTGACATTATCAGTGGTGTAACTGGGACATCACCCTAAAAACCGATCAGAAGACTGCAGGGTTTTCGCTCGCTCACCGGAGCAGCTCCAGTCTCTTTGCACGCCTGTGGCACTGTTGATAGGCTATGACTCGTGACGTGTAACCAATCAAATAGTTGTGTGGGCGGGACATTAAGCAACGCTACAGAGCGATGAGCACAGACAAAGAGAGGCGGCTGCGTCAGAGGCAATTCAGACTTTTTCCTTTTAAAATGTAACAGCACATTGTTATTTCTGTAATTTGTCTATTTATCACCAAAGCATTTATCAGTAACACAGTTAAAAGGAGAAAAATATGAATGTGTTGCATTGCATGTCGATTTCACTGCTGCTCTGAATGTTTTCATCAGGGAAAACGTTGCTTACAGTCAGTGAACCTCGTTACCTGAAAAGCCATGACGCAGGGGAGCGTGCAGAAGTTCCTGATGGAGGTATCAGACATGGCCAGGTGGTACGTCGGTACTGTGTTTTTCCCACAACTATCACAATTCAACCGTGCGCCTGTGCAAACAGATTTGATTTTAGATTAATTTATAAAAATAAAATAAAAACACAGCCAACTGTGCAGTATTAAACGCAAACACTGAAACATGAAAGATCAGCAGTCAAAACTTTACCTGTACCTGATACACTGACAGTCTGGACCTTGAACGCCATCACACAACTGCTGCTGCAGAAGAGGTTCACAGAGTCATCACTGTTTCTGTTGTCAACCATGTCTGCCAGCAGCCGGGTAGTGCGACACATCACACAAGGCTGGCTCGTCTTCGTTTTCTGTTATGAGATAATACATTTAAAGAAGGAGGAACGTTAAGCTGGTAACTCACAATCAGCCTCATGCTGCACGGTTCACCTGACCGGCCGTAACGTGAAGCTCACGCATTCAAACAGGTCTCTGGTGTTGTGAGCCTCAAACTGCACGTCAAAGGACTATGATTATAAAATGCATAGGGGTCGACCAATTTGGGGCAAAACTCAGGCTTAATCTATACCATCGTGAACCTGTGTTTTACCTCTTTGTACTTGGCCAGACACTCTGCGTTGCACAGAGTCTTGTTGCCGTCTTCCACCTTCAGCGTGAGCGGTTTGCTGTGGCAGTAGGAGCCGCAGTTCGCACAGCCGGCCATCGACAGGTTGTTCACTGTGCGGAAGCGGTTAAAGCAGGCGTCGCTGCAGATCTTGTGCACGGCACCGCTCAGGACCACCTCGTGTTTGCTCTGCAGGACGAACGACAAATCAGAGGATGTTATTTCAGACACTTGTGAAAAGTGTAGTTTACAGGGGCAGCGAGGTAAACAGATGTTTACTGTTTATTTACTATAGAAACTATTTCATAGGATGATCCTAATTTAACAAATCAGGACTATTACAAGAAAAAACATCTCTTCTAATAAACTGGTATCTTTCACGGCAGGGAAATTTAATCTTAAATCTTTATTAAATGTGTAAAAGCTTTAAAAATAACGTGTCACTGTTTGTTATTATTGTATGGATTCACTTGAGGGACAAAGCTAAATCATGTTTTTAGATTCTATTCTGATCTTTTTTGTAATTCTTCAAGCAAAAAGGCCAAATATTTCCTGGTTCCAGCTTCTCTAATGTGAGGATCTTCAGATTTTCTGTTTTACATCATCGTAAACTGAATGTCTTCAGGTTTTGAACTGTTGGACAGACAAAACTAGAGACATCACGTGTTGAACTCTGGGAAAATATTTACTATTTTCTGACATTTAATAGACAAAACGATTAATCACTTCATCAAGAAAATAACTGGCAGACAACTGCTCGGTTTGACTTACAACGCAGTATCTGGTGCACATGCTGCAGAGTGACTGTGGGGCTATCGGTTGTGGTGGTTTATTGTTGGCAGCAGATTGCACGTTGTTGGCGGCGGATTGCCTGAAGATGGTGGGTTTTTGCTTGTAGTTGAAGGACGTCAGGCAGTTCTGGCTGCAGAATTCCTTCATGGCTCCATTTTTATCTGGAGACAGGATGATGTCCTGAGGCCGAAATATCAACCTGAGAGAATGAGAAGGGATAAGACCAATACGAGGTCCAGTTTCAGTAATTGTGAGTTTGGGTCATGAAGTATACAAAGAATTACTGCCTTTTCTCGCGCAGAAAATCTCATCTTATCCGTCTAAATAGTCGTAGGTTTTCTGTTGAACTCACTTTTGGCATTTGTAGCAGATCTTAGTCTTCGTGACTGAGGGGAGGGATGATGAGAGGCAGGCGGTGGAGCAGAACAGTGCTGGGAAGCCCTTCCTCTGGAAAGCCGTCTGTCCTTTCATCAGGCTCTTCTTGCAGAGGGAACAGGACATGTGCAACGACGAGGGGTTGACGACGGGCAGCATCTGCGTTTCGGCAGCCGGCATCACAGAGAAGACGGATCCGATCCTCAAGTCCTCCTGTCAGTAACAGAGCGGTGAGGTCAGTGGTGGTCGGGTGATTCTGGATCACACCAGATTATTTGTTACATTATACTGTTTAGAGAGAATTGATTATTATTATGGTTGTACGAGGGATTTTTAACCTCTTTTACACCAGTTTGTGATATAATTAGAATCTCCTCAACAACTTAAAGCTCTTTCGGTGTTTTAAAGTTTAATACAATGATTTAATTTCTTTGCACAAGAGCTGTAGATTGAGATAATACATCTATTACATACATTTGTTACTTTGAGGTAAAAGTGAGCGGAGTGCTAAATTCAGAAGATGTTTAAGTTGCCATCAAAGTAACGTAAAGGGGTGCGTGTCTGAAAGGGGCTTAACTTTCCTAATCATTAAAAACGTGCATGTCCCACCTTTGCAGCGTTGGGCTCATCTTTCACACTTGCTGTAGGTGTCGAGGATATTAGAGCTTGTTCGTACTCGTCGTCTGTAGGCTCATCCTTCACCTTCACCAAAGGTGGTGACTGAGGCGACTTGATGGGCTGACAACAGGAAAAAAAAAAAATAAAAGAGTGAAATGTACATGCTGAAATCAGACATCTGGGGAAGCAGATCATCGTAGGTACACAGCTTTCACCCCCACACTGAGGCAGATTTTCTGTCTTATACTCACGTTGTCTGATCTTGGTATTGATAGCTTAACTACTTTCATCCCGTTCATGGTCGCTGGTGATGAGCTGTCCCTTCCTACAGGAACACGAGCAACATGTGAGATGGTTGATAGTGAACAAGGATGCAAAGACAGTAAAAAGAAAATTAAGCGACAGTGACATACAAATAACCGGATGAAACCACGTGATTGGCCTGGATGAATGGCTCGTTCTGATTTCTAGTGTCCTGGACTGGGAAATGAACAACGTACCAACTCAGCATTTAAGTGAGATGTGGTAGGTTTGTCATTTAACAACTTGACTGGTTGGTAGGATGAGAATATCATATCTTAACCACAGGATGGTGTTGATTGTAAAACACTTAATTTTGCTTCTAGGAAAACACACACACACGCACGGCTTTTTCCAGAAAGTCAAGCGACTAAGTTCATGTAGCGTGGAGGTCGGCGTGGATAAACAGGTTATTATTTTAACCCAATCAATTATCTTTTCCTTAATCTAATCAAGTAGTTTTGGTGCCTCACAACGTTAACCACATGTCACAAAGCCGTTCTGGCAGAAAGCTTCCAAGGCAAACGAGCAAAACACCACTGAACCATCGCTCTGAAGTCTCTCACCTGTGCTCGCCGTGGCCTCAGACGATGGAGACAAGCTGGACTGCATCGAGTCTAAAGCCACTTTAATGTCCTCCACTTGGTCCTCCTCTGCGGGTGGTGGCAACACAGCGGGTTTCACATCGGTTTCATCTGTAACAGAGTTAGTGTCCTCTGCCAATGAGAGCGTGAGGGAAATTGTAAATAGAGAAATTAGTGGGATGCTATAGAGCAGCGCCTCTGAAGCAGCAGAGTAGTTTCCTGAAGACAGGTCAATGGTTACCAACGTGTAAGCTCTAATAAAGTCAGATTCTCATCATTTAAAAAGTTATAAAAACGTGCCATGATCAGATGAGTATTTTGTAACACAAGAATAAAATAAAGTGCTTATACTGTTCTGTATAAAAGCATGAACCACTTCCCATATTGATTAACTGGATGGTGAAGTGTACAAACAGCTGTAAAGTGCCATGTTCAGTAAAACTTACCAATTAATGGGACCAATGTGTGACGATAAAGTAGGAGAACATATAGGAATATATTACTTGCCACACGGCTAACTGTGCTGCATAATTAATGAGCTTAAAATGGCCCAGTTGGCTTTTTAGTGGGTGAATTACACTTCAGGCAGCGCTGAACACGGAACATCCAAAGCAAAAGCCATAAGAAAATGTTTCCCATACGATGATATACTGTATGTGGTGAAAGGGCTATTAATAATTCATTAGTAATGACATGTTTACTTTGTCACCTTCTGCTTCACAATTTCAACATTCAACAACATCCTCTTTTCCTACAAGAGCAAAACAATTTGATTTGCATCAATTAACTCTCTCAAAAACGTTTCTCTGCATCTTTAAAAACTTTGTGATAAACTCATTCAGAAAAACCCCCTGAACTTTACCTTTATTAGAAATGCAAGGTGAGCGGCTGCTATCCACATCCATCGAATCGTTCTCTTCCTCCTCTTTCATCTGAGCTTCCTGTTCCACCTGATCGACCGTACCAATGTCCATCATCTCATCGAGGTCGTCCGCTGTAGAAACCCTCAACTGGAGAGACTCAATCTCCAGCTGCGTGTACATGTCCTCCTTGGTGTCGACGTCTGGGTCCGTCTTTTCTTCAGTGTTTATCTCCTCCTTGCAATCAGAAGTCTGGTCCACATTTGTGTCCTCACTGACATCAGGTTTTGAGGGACTTTCCTCTAAGCTGCCATCTTTTACTGCTGTGTTTTCTTCTTTTAAATCAACCTCTTCCTCAGTTTTTATCTCAGTAGCCGCTTTTTCAGACTCCGAGTTGCTGCCTGAGTCATCACCTTGCACCAAAACTGTGCTGATTGTCTCCTCTGTGTAGGAAGACGACTGTGAAGGGGATCCAGATGCAGGATGAGGGACCACAGCGGCCTCAGTTTCTTTATGTTCCGTTTCTTTATATTCCACCTCTTTCTCAACAACAAAGCCGTCCTGCTCTCCATGTTCAGAGAGTCTAGGAGAAGCACCGCAAACAAGCTCTGGCTCTCCGACACCGACTGATGCTCCTGGCTCTGAAACAGCTTCCATGGACTCTCCGTCTGTCCTTCCTGTTACCTGCGGAAGACAATCAACAATTGGCGTTATGTACAATATCAGAATACTGACTTTTTTCTTGCGTTATCTTTTAGGAAAAACATCAAATAGTTACTGTTTCATATTGCTGGATTGTTTAGCACAAAGTGTAACTAAACAAAACCCGTCATGTGTCGAACAACAAATACAACCCCATCAGTAATGGAAATTAACACACATTTCTATCACAATAGTCCACACCACTGCAGCGTGGACTCCTGTGTAAAATAGCAGGAATTCCCCTACTGTACTCAGCCGTACGTGTGTACAAGACAAGCACTAGTAAATTGGCCACAACAGCTGATCATTCATGGCACTACATTAAAGGATGTTGGTTAGTCTTTTCAGTTTGATGGATCCCCATATTTCTCTACACAGTGTGGGTTTGAAGAAATAATCAACTTATGGTCAGAAGCTACTATTGAGTTTAGAAACTATACTTTTATCATTATACTGTTGTGTTGTAATCATAATCATTTGAATAAGCGGAAGACGGTGAATGCCTAAAATGGACTGTGGTATTGTTGAAACATTAGTTACACAACACTCATCACTGACGAAATGGTTGCCGCCCAGTCTGAAACTTCAGTCTCTTTCTGTCATTAATTCGGAGATGATGAAAACTCTGAACTGCTAATAAGTTACGGTTTAGCAGAAAACCCTCACTTTGAGTAAACATGCAACCACTTTGTCTGTCTCGCTGACAAAGTGGTACTTCCACTGAATAAAGCGGTAATATGTATAAAATAATTAGGTGATAAATCAGCCAGTGCAGCTACAGAATCATCGATAGTAGATGAGAGTTACATTGAGGCATTTCAGTTTGTGTTTTTACTGAACGTGCAGGTTTAAGGCTCATGTTGCATGCCCATATGGACTCCACAGCAAAACCGAGTCCCTGCAGAAAATGTACTTTACAATGAAGCTAGCTTAAATGTAATCATAGCCGACATGTATGTATAACAAATAGCTATAGTGAAACACGGGATGTAAAAATGTGCATACGTGTCAGTTTAGTCTTATTTGTCCGTGCATTCTCACCAAACAAACACGACAGGTTAAATTAGCTTGTTGCTGATATAGCAACACTGCTCCTGCAATGTAAACACAACTGGCGTTACAGCTGCACAGCTGTTTAGCCCGCAGCTACAACCTGGCGTAAGTATGTAAACGAGGGGTTTAATTACCTCCGTCCGAGTTATTTCCTTTAATTCAGCCATGTTGTGGTGATTTCTTTTGACTTGCTAATTACATGACCTGTAAACAAGGGAACTATCTTAGCTCGTCGTTTTGCTAAGCTACGGCTAGCTTGCTCACATACCCACACACCTCTCTGCCTGCCCGTTAGCTCGCCGCGGTTAGCTAGCCGTTACCGCGTAAATATAGTCCACACTGCCACAATAACGAACCACTATCTTAATGAAATGATTATTCTAGTTAGAGTTATGCTCGATATTCATATGTATTCATACAGCAACGTTATAATGAGTGTATACAGGCGTAACAACGTGCAGGAAATTACCGCGCCAGCGACTTGGACGGACGAGTCTTGATTGGTGGCCAGACGTTTGTGTCCATCGCCAGTTTCCGTAGCCGCCATGTTTGTTCCAAAATCCCGATCCTTGCGTTTAGCAAATAAGAAAAAAGCAACTTGTGCAATAGACTCTCCAGCCGTAAAATACTTTTTTAAAGGTTATTTATAGTTTACTACATAATTTGCACCCAGTCTAGCTTGTTGCAGAGCGTTTGTCTTCTTCTGTTGTTAACTTTTATGGCAGCTTTTAAACTTCAGGAGCTCGTTACCGCCCCCACTGATGTAACGCGTGTACTGCTTTCAGTAAAGCAAAGAGCCACAAGTGCAGCTGTGTGTTTTCACGGTGATCATGGAGTTAAGTGTAGAAAAGGCATGATTTATTGAATGGAGATTTGGGGGGTATATGATTAGTCTTTTTTGCAGCACCAGGTGTGTTATTTTTTTTTTTTTACAATCGTTAGAGTCTGTCAATGGGAGTAATGACAGGTATGATCGTATAATGAGCCACATACTATGACAAATATATAGACACAAATTAGAAAATTGTTGTGTGGAGGTCGACAACTGTAGTCATGGTCAGCACACCAACACACATCTAATCTTGTTGATGGCAAACATTTGTTTTGTACATTTTACAACATGACCTGTTGACCCTGTTAATAATAAGCCCAGTCGCCTAGGACAACTAGGAGAAAACACAGAAACACACTTTAAGAACTGACTGCATACTAAAAAACTGTTTAATGAAAGTAGATTTATTACTCGCTCATCATCAATATTTCTGCCATATTTCCTCCAAGTTCAATGTCTAGCAATAAAGTCCAAATTAAATATGCACAACATAATGTATTTACATTAACACATGCATTAGGATGCAAACTCTGCTTGTGATTTGCAGAGCTGTCATCAAGCTCTTGACGTCAGCAGGAACAGCAATGAAAATATCTGTACGTTCATGTGAATACCTGAAAATGATACATTCATTGGCTCCCAAATATACCCCAAAATTACATTTCCGACTGTAAGATTTAACATAAATGCCCTTATTTTTAGGCTGGAAACTGAAGGCCAGCAGACCAAAGTCTAACACAATATGGCCAAAAGTATATGGACACCCAAACCGTACACATATGTGTGATTGTTGGAACATTTAATTCCAAAAATCACTGCTTTTAACAGCCTGAAGGCTTCTGGGAAAGTTTTCCACCAGATGTTGGAAGCTGGCTGCAGGTATTTGCTCCCATTCACTCACAAGAGCATTAGTGAGGTCCAACACTGATGTTGGGTGATAATAGAGACTGGCTCACAGTTCATCCCCAAAACACTCCAGACCCTGAATGTGTACGGACACAAAATGTATACGGACTGGGCTGTCCACGTACTTTTGGCAGTATAGTACCACAACATTGTTGTATTAGTGGTATGTAACTGTCTTTGGCGCTCCCTGCTGGAGCTTCAGAGAAGTTATCTTACTGTCCAACTCATCCATGAAGCCCTCATCCACAGATTCACTGTCCACCTCCTCCCCTTCGGCCTCTGTGGGCAGAAACACGTGAAGCTGAGTGCGAGCTGGACCGGCAGCAGCAGGCGGAGCGAGGCGTTTACTGCAGTTCGGAAGACAAGGCTTTCCAACTACAGACAACGGCTCTCTCTGAGAGGACGTGCTGCCATGCTGCATCACTAAAGGTCGGATGTCACCCTGTACCATCTCTGCACTCAGGACAGGGTTGTGCGAATGACGCCTCACTTGCCTCGGCTTGGAGCTGGGCTGGATGGCCTGGGAGAAGTGAATAAAGGCTGGTCTGATGCAGCTTTGGACCTGATAATGGTGGTTCTGCTGCTGATGGGGTTGGCTGGTCCCAGGTGGGTTGCAGGTCTTGCAGGGGAGCAGGACTGATGGAGGAGGAGGTGGGGGTTGATTATGTAAAACACTGGGGCGACGGTTGCTGGACAAACCCTCGAATAGGATGTTCTCATTTGGTGTGACGAGGGACGGCTCACTGAGGCTGCAGAGACAAGCAGGGCAACAAAAACAAAACAGTAGAGACAGTAATGGAGAGCTTAGCAGTAAAAACGTGCTAACGTGCTCACAGTGACAATGCCTCTTTAGTATGTTTGCATGCTAATGTTTGCTAAAATGCAAATGCAAAAGGACAGATGAAGCCAATGGGGATGTTTTGTAGATTTTTTTGGTCATGAAACAAAGTATTGGACAAATTAAAATGTGTGCATATTTTAATAACAATACATCCAATAGTTGTTGGGCTGACCAACATCCCTCGAACCGGGCAGCTAGCATGTCTAACAAGGCAAACATTTTCTTCTCTTCCTCATTTATTTGGTGGTTATTTAAAACCTTCTCTGTTTGGTTAACTGGAGGCCAACAAATAGTCAGTCACACAGTGAGGGACGTGTGCCTGTGTGTCTGGGCCTCGCTCAGGTTTCTCGCTCCTCTCAGTGAAGCCACTGTGCGTCCTGCATCGGGCCACAGATCACCTTCCACACCTGAGATTTATGACACACTGGTCCCTGGCCTCCTGTACTCAAAGCAAACCAGGGGGGAACGTTGAAGGGGGCCTACATTGTGCTCTCAAACTGGGACGGACCAGCGGGGACACAATTACACTGCAATTCCAGTCAAGCGTTGCACCTGCTGCTTTGACAGGCACTTTTGATGAAATGAATAGTGGAGACAGTGGAGAGAGGAGCTGACGGACAGGGGATTAATCACATTCAAACCTGGAGTGACGCTGCAGCATGAACTGTAGTTCACCGAGTCCTGACTCAGCACTCTGTGTTGTGTTGTTAAGAAGTCATTTAATACATTGTAAATGTATTAATTGTAAATACAGTCGTGTAAATGTGCAGAGTAAAGTCAAGTCAGTGCATCTCAGAGAGCTTTACAGTCTGTACAAGGTTCAATACCCTCTATCTTTATACCCTCACACACAAAAAAGAAATAAATATGAATAATTACAATATTTGAGTATAATTCTGAAAGTGTGCTTTTATTTACATTAAAGGAATGTTTTGACATTTTGGGAAATAAGCGTATTCACTTTCTTGTTGAGAGTTAGATGGAGAGATCGACACCACTGTCACGACTGTATGATAAATTAGAAGCTACATCTATCAGCCAGTTAGCTTAGCTTAGCATAAAGACTTTAAGCTTCAGAGCCCGAAGGTGACGTCTTCGAGATGTTTTTTTTAGTCCAAGCAACAGTTAAAAATCCAAAGATATTCATTTTGTCACATTATATGTGGAAAAGAAAAGCACCAGATCCTCCCGTGTGAGAAGCTGGAACCAGGAAATGTTTTAGCTTTTATCTTGTATTAATTAAGAAATTTTCAAAATATCTCATTCACCTCATTAATCTGCAAAGCATTTCAGGCCAACAGCAACGTTTTTTAGATTAAAACCTACTCCCTTCACGTCTCTTTCCAATTAATATGTGAACGTGTTGACAGTTTTAATTTAACTTGATGTTATCACAGAAAACATTTAATAAACTTACCAGTTTCCCTTTGACGTGGATGTTGTTATCTACACGAGCTCTAGTGTGTGAACCTCATCATTACATTCAAGACACACAGCAGTGTTTCCTTAAAATAAATTATTAAAAAAACAAAACAAAAAGTGCTTTTGTGACGGTATTTCCAGAATCCTCAGACTCTTATAACCATCTGATAAAAATAACAGAACACGTTTCTCAGGTTGTTCCTTAAAATTAAGTTTTACATCAGTTATTTGTCTGTGTTGATGTTAAATTGTATTATTTTATATCTTTAGACAAAATAATGTGTGTGTGTGTGTGTGTTTGTGTTCAGTGAGTGAAGTTTTCTGTCTACCTCAGTTTCAACTTGAGAAATGTGTTAAATGGTTTAGATGTGACTGAGGATTATTAATAATAACTCATTTAACAGCAGCAGTAAATAACGTAGAATAACTGGAGGTGACCAAGAAGCAGCAGCGTTGCTCATCGACTCGGCTGCGAGGACAGAATAACTGACAGGCTACATACACACACCAACACCTGCTCAGTGAAAAGAACATTCAGCTCACCTGAGCCGAGCCATGCTGCTTCGCCTGCGAGGCCCTCTGGCTGCGGCCCCGAGTGAGGGCAGCCTCACTCGGGGGTCTTGGTCCCCCTGCTTCGCCCTGTGGGTGGAGGCTGCACAGAGCTGGTGAGCAGACACGTCTGAACAAGAGCTCTGCTCTTCTGGACGGCTCTCTGATGCCACTGTTGTCGGATGTCCAAACCCAAGCCGAGCACGGCCGTCGGGGGTGCAGCTCCAGCGGTGCCACTCATCCGTCTCAGTTTGTGTCACACCTGGAGGAGAATTTACCTGAAAACGATCTCTGGTAGTTAAACTAGAAACTGATTTGTCCTGCCACACGTGGACGATCCTACAAATAACAACAGAATCCCTTTCAGCACAGATAAGAAGCCGCTGCAGATGAACCTGGGTCTGCTGCAGGCTGCGGGGGTTGAATGGAGAGGGGGTAGTACGGCTCCACCTGAGGGCAGCGGACGCCATCAATGATGCATGTTCATGAATGTTGCATGGCTGGAGCTGGTCAGGTGGACACTAGCTCCGCGCAGTCTCCCCCCATCCCCTCCTCCCCAGGTCGGCTTACAGACGGAGGGGAACAGGTGGTGAAGGGGCGCGGCTGAGGGAGTGTTTGGTTGAACGTCCAGGAAATGGAGATGAAACAATGAACTTCAGGTAGAAAGCTCCCTCACGCAATGGTAACAGCATGTTTACAGATGCAGGAGTGCAGCTCCAGTCCGACACCACCAGACTGACCAGGTAGTTAATCAGCGGCTCAGCGCTCCGCCTGACAAGTGGTTATAGAATCTTTATTAAATCTCAAGTCTTCTCGTTTGATTAACCATTTTTTTGTTAGTCTCTACAATGATGTTAAGTGTAGAATCATTCTACTTTAAACTGAACAGCAGGTTTAAATGGACTCCTGGCTCATAAATAACTAATGGGTGATGATCAGCACTGTAAGAAATACAGACAACAAAACTCAGGTTTGTATTATTTATTATAAAAACTTCAAAGAAATAAAACAGTGCGTCCCTCCTCTGGACTTCAGGCAGCGTGTCCTCTGCTGGATGCCTCCTGGTCCTGCTTCACCACCCGCAGCTGAACAAAGTGAAGTAAGTAAATATAAAACTGAAATGCCATTTGTACAGATAATAAACCGGGTATGCAGTTAAATAGTTTCCAGTGTCTGGATGATAAACTGCAGGATAACTAACATGGGAGTCATCCTGGAGTCACCACAGTGCAGTTGCTCGGTCTCCTGCAGCTCTGGCATTGTATCAGACCTCAGTCTTCATTAAACCTACAAAACAACAACAACACACAAGAAACGACCAACTGTCATTTAACTTCAACAATGAACCTGCAGATCATCAAGGAAGTGACTAAATACAGAGAGGCAACAGCATTAACTTCTTTTAAAACACCATCATTGTGTTTTAATGGCTGATTAGACATTAAAGTTGGGCAGAGCGATGCTGGAAATCCCCATGATTATACGTTTTCCACCACGACAACTTCAACAAAGCCAAAAATGAAAGTGACATTTTCAAGCAAAAGGTTTTGGTATATTGTATTAGTAGGGGCTTTTAAACAATTCAAAGTTTGTTTACAGGTCTTGGGGTGTTCAGAGTATGTAAAAACACGGTTTAAAGCCTTGTGTGGCTCCAGAGGGAGAAGTGTGAAATCAGTCAGTCGAGTCGGTTTGTCGACTAGTCTGAAAAACATCTGGGGGTCATGAGTTAAAGACGTGAGGTGACCAGACCTCTGCAGCCCACTCCTCATCTCTGCAGCAGGCTAGCAGCCCGAGGCTACATTAGCCGCTACTAGCATAACACACATGAATCAGAGCTGTCGATGGTTGAGTTGCATTGTGGGTAATGTAGCTAGGCCAGTTTTAGACAGGTAAGAATAATAATTACGTGTGGAATAAAAATACATTTGGGGTTCTTTTGACACAGTGTGCTCCTGCATAGCATTTACAACATTTCTGGGAACTAGGCCCACATCTTACCACGGTTCAACGGTGTGGATTCTCAGCCTCCTTCCACTGGTCGAGGCTCCTGTGGCAAGAGACAAACAATGAGAGCCTGGTAGTGAACTGGTTCAATTACTTTCATTTTATACACTATTACTATTATTAGGTTGCCACCCTTATAAAATTGTTTTTTTTAAGTTATAAAAAAAAGGACAAAACATATGCATCTATGAGTGTGTGTGTGTGTGTGTGTGTGTGTTTTGTGGGTGGTCATGTTTGTGTGGGCTGTGACTGTGGAGACTCGTAAGAAAACCAAACATGTTTTAATTGTAAATGCAGGTTATGATGTTATAATGTGAACATGCATTACAAGTAACTAACTATGTGTATGTCAATGTGAGAAGTATGAATATGTTGTATGAGTGATAAAGTTAAGATACAGGTAGAGGTTTAGAAAGGCATCTCAGCACCCTGAAGTAGATTCATTTGTTTACACACTGCAGAGGGGACGAGACAAATTCATGACAACAACGTTCAGATCTGTTACAAAGCCATGTGAAGCTGGACTTCGTACTGACACATCAGGGGTGCTACTGAAAAACCCCAAACAGAGCTGGGAGCTGCACCATAACCTTGTACAGGAGTAGACTTGCTCGTTTTCAGTGTCAGTGTTGCAGACTTTGGGCGGCGCCCTTTTAGAAGTGGCCATTAGAGGCCAAAAGGGTTATTCTGGCATCACACTCTGGAAAAAGACACGGAAAAGATTTTGGCCAATCAGGACGGAGGATTTAGTTAGAAAATGGATCACAGTGCAGACAGATACATCTCGACAGCCTCCGGGCCTTGATTCATGGCATTGGCTGAACACAGTGTAGTTCCCTCTTGATCAGAGCTTGTGAGAACCATAAACTCCAGGTAGCACCACGGTGCTTTACAGCTACATGACCAACTCCTACATACAAGCAAAATAAGGAAAAAACACCAGTCGTGATGTACTGTACTTTTTCAAAATGGCTGGCTGGTCACTGGCATGACAAAATACCGGAGTAGTAATAGGTACTGAGAGGAGAGAGGACAGGAAAGCAGCAGAGTCCAACGGCAACAGCGCAGAAGTTGATGCTCACAGAAGAACTACTTTTCCTCCTCACGAACAACGGATCGCTAACAGGAAGTAAAATAACCAGCAACCAAAAGGAAATATATTCTACATACAACAATATTGTTTTAGGAATGAACTGATTTTAGTCAGTTCATTGCATGCTTTTATTTGTCATTGTTCAGTCAGTATATTATTGGGAAGTACTAGCCACACACACAAAGTATAAAGAGAGTATATCTAAAAACTGAATTAAGTTGCCATGGATTCAGTGAGTTATAGCACCATTAAAAGTTTGTCAAATTAGCCATTAGCTTGTAGTGTACCAGTGTCTGTGTACCCCACAGATCTTCACTGAATTACTTTAAATGTGAAGAAAACTTAAAAACGTGATGATTCTCAGGGATCTTCTGCAATTAAGGGGCGTGATTACTAAAGCATATATGGACGTTCAATTGCAATGGACATCAAAGACGTGATGTTCTTGGGAAGAGTAAGTCACACTGAATCTAAAGATATGCGCATCATGTCTGTTCAGATATAACCAAGTTATAACTTTGGGATTTGTGATGCAAATTGCCACAATCTGGCACTACGGCTTTGAAAGTACCTTCATTCGTGAGCTACTGACCTTAAATGGGCCAAATCAGCAACCAAACTACAACTAAGGTGTTTTCAGCACCTGCATGTGACTGAGGCATCGTGTGTGCAATACAAGACTTGTCTATTGTAAATAATGCATGGTGTAGTCAAGGGTGTGCACACTTCTAAAGTTTATAGACCTTTACTCAACAGGCCGAGGTTGTATGGCAAGTGAAGAGAAACGGTTTAACATGATATCATGAAAGTAATCCTAAATTTAAATATAAGCATTTTAAGAGAAAGAAAATATCCACACCAAACTCCATCGTCACAAACACAGGTTGTCGGGTAAAGATCAGACAAAAAAGAAAAGAACAGGATGTCTGACATGGGGATTTTCATTTTCTACAATCCCACCCAGAGCAACCCAAGCAGTAAGCAACATGTTTCACTTCAAAACTGCAGACATCCCAACCCAGTCCCACAAAAGATAACCGTTTTAGAAACATTTCACAGAGAGGGGGAGTCACGAGGAGTGACGACAGAAGGCAGTCCTGTCTGTGGCCACGGTCAAGGCAACTCAGTGATAAGCAAAAATGCTTTAAATGGTTTGATTAATAATCTATGGCTCAGCAATCCACCACAGGACCACTGTACTTGTTAGAAATTTTAATTAATTAAAAAAGGTACTAAACCAGAAATAATGCATGTCCGTACAGTTGAGACACGGCACTAGTTGACTGTTAAAGATGTGGAAAAGGCGCAGCACAAAGACAAAACTACCCAAAAAGCTTTCTTACAGCATAACCGAGGCAAATCCCATGAGTTGGGCTTTGTGGTGGACTTTGTTGCACACAACCTGCCTATTTCCATAGCTAATAACCTTTTAAATATAGCAACAACAAAAAAGCTGAATTAGTAGTATACAACTGATATCTTGTACAGTTGTACAATAATTAAGTTTCCAATACTTTAAGTTGGTCTTTTTGTTTTAATGCTTCAAACAAAAACAGGATACGCCTCTTTTGTTCTCAAAATCAGTGTCGAGTTTCAGCACATCTGTGGTTAGGAACTGTAGTGTTAAACCAGTGACTCAGCCGTCCACACATAGTTCCTCCCATGCATACGTACAGAGAAGCCAAAGTACTACAACCACACACACACACACACACAATGCACGGTCTATAATGATTTACCACATCCACACACAAAAAGGTTGAAGAACAGAGATCTGCACTGTGATGCCATTCTTTGTAAGTGTGATGCCAGAAGCCCTGTAAACATCACTGTGAGCAGTGACATGGTGTAAGAGAGGACAGAGAGAAGTCAAGTTATGGACAACTGTGCATCTTGTATTATAAACATGGATGGGACACTTACCTTTACTTGTTCAGCTGATCTGTGTAAGCATACCTCTGGCTGCAGTGCAAACAAGTCCAGGCTTTACTGTCCACTGACTTCTGCAGAACTACTCATCGTCAATGTAACCCAACTGCAGAGATGAGCCTCTACTGTGGACTGGGGCAGCCTGTCTTTGACAAGCTGGCTGACAGCAGCTAACGCACCTCTCGTTTACCCAAAGACATGAAACATACACACGACCACACAGGCACAAAACGCCATCCTCTCTCCAACCGTAAAGGTGCTCGGGACTTCCCGTCTCAGGTAGGCTGGTGATTAGGAGGCCGTCGGGTCTACTAGTGCAGTTCATGCAAACAGCTTTTCGGGTCAGGAATTCTTCACAGAAAGAATGAATAATGGAGGGGAGCAGGAGGTAAAAGCTATGACGCTTTTAAACATCTTAACTAAAGAACTTCTCTTCAGGAGTGTCAGCGTCAAAGCTTTGGTTTCCATTTTTACTCCAATAACAAAGTCAAAATGTGTTGCAATCAGGGAGAAAACCTCTGTAATATAGTTACTTTATAGTCTCTTAAAAAATGATGTGTCAAAGCTTTGATTTCTATTTTTACTCTACTGATGCTGCTGGATATATTGGACATCCCTGTTGTGAAACTCGTACAGTTACTGTGTAGTCTGTTAAGAGTGCGGCAGCAACTTCAAACAAATATTGACAACGAAGTTCTAAGAATGTCAGTGTCAAAGCTTTGTTTACTACTTTTACTCTAATAATATCATCAAAATGTGTAGGTGATGGGGGACATCCCTGTTTTGAACATATGATAGTTACTGTGCAGTCAAAGTGCGCATGGCACAAACATCACAAATCCTCAGAACTTTTCTCTAACAATGTCAGTGTCAAAGATTTGATTTACATTTTTGCTCCAATAACTCAAAATGTGTTGGCCAGAGGAGACACGCCCTGTTCCAAACATCAGTAATAGTTACTGTGTCGTCTGTTCAATGTGTTTTGGCGCCACCTTCACAGAAATCTCAACTATGAACTGACTGGAGGTTGGTTTCATAAAACACCTGAGAAAAACAAAACAAAAAAACAAAAACAATTCCAATCTTGAAATATCACTAAAGTTTTACACTTGGCTGAGGTGAAAAGGTTTCCATAAAACAAACATTTTAAAAAGCAAAATGCAATAAAAAAGCCCAATGAAAGACTGCTAATAAATCATAACGTGCATGAAACATGCGACTTAAACATCCTCGAATGTTTTCGGTTTTAAATAGCGGCCGACGAAAACATCAGATCTTTGAGGAGACTAATGTTTCTTAAAACACATGAAACAATCGTTTCTATTTTCTACATTTGATGTTTGACTGCCGCTCATTTAATAACACCATCTTGTTGCGTCCTCTTCTTCTGCAATGGTTTAATGGCACCGACTGGACGATTAGCGTCACCAGTTGTTTCTCGATGAACCGAGTCCTAATATTGCCTTAACGGTGGTGGATGGAAACACATTCTTTAAATCTGTTTCAAAGCTTTGGTTTCTAATAACACAAAGTGTTCTGCAGTAGGAGCAGCTTAGTGTTCTTGGCACAGTCCACTCATGTTGTGTAGAAGAATGGTCAAATAATGTTAAACACTACCTTGCAACTTCACAAGCTATCGAGCCATCACCTATCATGATCAATAATAAAATAGGTGCTATTTGGTCCTCGAGAGTGACAGCTTTTCATTAACAAAACCACTCCAACTGAAGCTACAGATTTTGAATTTCTTGGTTCGGAAAGTTCCTTCTCATAGTCCTTCAACACCTTTAAAGATGGTCAAACCTGTTAAAGAAAAACAAATTGTACACAACACCAACACAGACATAACATTACAAGTTTTAAAATGCACACTTAGGTCACGTCAATGAGAACTTGTACTATTTTGCTTCTAGATGTTCAGATGCTGTGTGGAGGAGAATGTCTCCCGTGAAATGGTTTCGACTAGCAAAGCCCTCAATTAGCCTAAAAATATTCATAAATGCTTGTCTCTTATTTTATTTAAAATGAACTTGCTATACACAAAAGAGCATTAGACGTCATGTTACACTTCAATAATATCTAACTGTCTTACCAAGTCCAAAGTATTGGCAGCCATTTTACTTTCTTTGTTTTCTTTGACTTCGTTTTTCCCTTCGCTATAAAACAAAATCCCTTCCAGGTCACATTTTAGTCTGGAAACCCAGTTTAACATCTGTCCACTGAGACACTGGAAGTCTCCATTTACAGAACAGCACTGCATAAAATAATCCACGGGGGTTTGTTGTTACACAATCTTGATAAAGTGAGAAAAGACTCAAGGAAGAAAGCTTCTAAAAGCATGAAATCTGGAATAATCAAGGCAGAAAATAAGGTAATTAAAAAAGCTGGTTAAATCTTACATTCATATTTAGGTTTAAGCTGTTATATACACACAAGCATTGGTCCACAAACACTTGTTCCAGACTGAACTTAGATTTTCTGCTGAAAACTATACACATAGGATTTAACCAGCCGACCAACACCAGTCTGGTGTTGTGGAGCACAAAGGCAATTACTTCAAAAGATATTAGATCAAGTGTCAAATTAATGACTGCAGTATACGTAGCAAAACTTGTTGTAACTCAGTTCCCTTTCGGAAAAATAAGAAAGAATTTCTGTTCTCTCATCTGAAGTGTTTCTCGTGACATTTAGGGACCTGCGTTTAACATTTAACCAAATTATTATACGCCCCCCCACTACTTTCAAGCCTTCTTGTGTTTTACTTGTGTAGTCCTTTTACCAACAAGGTTTTTCCTGATGCAAGAGGAATGCCACATGGCTAGATCAGCTCCATTGACCAACTGTATCAATACTACACGGACTCAAAGGCAAACGTGTCGGGAACCTTACTATGGTCATTTGCAGTGTTTACGTATCTTTGCTAAAGCATTCCTGAGTGCACGCTACACACCCACATATTCCTCCACAGTCCGTAAGCTTTAAAGCCGGTCAAACCTGTTAAAGAAAAAATGTACATAACACAAACACACGTAACATTGCAGATGAACACTCCATGACAATCACTTCTATTACCAAACTCATCCAAGTATCTGTAGTCCTCTGTTTTGCAGCCATTTCGGATGCATTTTGCAGGTTTTTCAGGTGTCACATGAAGGAGTTCAGAAGATTTTCTTGATACTTTTTATAAACCAAAAATTAGAGTGCAGGTTGCATCGTTATACTGTGCACAAGAGGAACACTACAAGTCATTTTTAAGTTTCTTGATGTCTTACATACTACCATGTCTTTAGCTACTTGACAAATGAAGAGCTACCATAGGATGCATTGTATCCAGTTACAGGTGCAAATGTTGTCCAAAGTCAGCTTTTGGACAGACAATTATCGTTTACAAAATGAGTGCTACGCAAGTGACTCCAAAGGTAAAGCAGAAAGCCACTTGTGTTTATCTTGAAATTTAAGCATTATAAAAAGTAGTATCAGCAGCTGCGCTGTTGTAAGGACACTTGTCATCTAAACGTAATGTAAATGCACCTGCAATCCTCCACAGAATGTCAGTCAAGCTAGTGGCAAAAAAATATAACGTGTCCTGCTTCAGCTCTCAGCGTATTCTCCATGTCTATAACAAAAACGCAGTCCAGTGACAATTTGACAAGATTTTAAGATGGTTAAATAAAATGTATTCAATCTTAATAAATTGTAATTACAAGAATACTTACACTCACTTTAACAGCCAATCTCCTCCTACCACACAACTCTGAGAAATGCTTGCTGAGGCAAGCCAGTGTCCATTTGATGCCAAGTGATACCTTTAAACAGGTACTGACACGATGAATGGGGAGCAGCCAGAGTGGGACAGGGTTTCTTGCATATTAGAATATATATAGTTTGACAGTTTCTTTACGTAGCAGGCATTTCAGCAGTTTACAGAGTTTAGTTACAATGTGTGATCCAGTTGACAACAAAACAGTAGCCCACCATCAGAACACAGACATCAGTTATCTCTTGGTAATTATTGGGCTTTGCGCCGTGTGTTGAGTACGGCCCTGAAAGGTGTTTATTAAAGTTGTTCAATGTTTGTGGGCATTAGCATCTTGTAATATTGCCATAGATGTAATTAATGCAACTACAGCTTAACATACGTTGTCTCCTGAAATGCAGAAAGGCGCTGGTCAATGGCCACTGTGGAATGTAACAAGTGATGTCATGAGGCAGCATTAGGTGCGTTTCTTATCAAAAGTGAACCCCAGCAACAGATCTGGGGGGTATAAAATTAAATCTATACCCAAGTATCTCAGTAAGACGTGTCCATTACCAACAGTTCAACTACATTAGATTACTATTAGATTATGAAACCAATAATCTGCCTTTTGTGGAGCATCAAGACGTAAAAAGGAATTCACGTGCTGTCAACAGTGAAATGTCAGCATGTCTTATCGGTAACAAAAAGTAGAAAAGGTGTAGCGGTGACGGCCATAATGGTGCGGTTTACCTCGTTTATAATTGTGAAAGTCTCGACTTTGGCTTTGTCAAAGTACAACGTGTGCAAGTTTAGGATGTATATCCAACTTAAGGGACGTGTCAAGTAGTTCTATCAGAAACAAATATTTTGACTTAAGTGAAAAGCATTGGTTACATTGACTTGTTTAAAAAGTGGTGACCTATTTCTAACTTGTTTTCTTTTTTTGGTTTTTGGATAAATAAGTACGGGTTGACGTTTTCGTCCATAGAAACCTGATGTTTATGCTTTAGGTTCGGGTTATAATGCTAAACTGACCACAATGCATGTTTTCTTAAGTCCGAAGGAGCCCCTTGCCGGTCACGCAAAGGCAGATTGATGAATAATGTAACTATGGTATGGACATTCAACGAAGACAAAACTTTCCACACAAACTGTTGACCTCTCCTAAAATAAGTCCCTAACAGAACAGAACATGACTACGTTTACGTGCAGGTTTGTGAAGGATAATCTCTTTTATTCATTAGACAGCAGCGAGGCGCCAACTGACATCCAAGAAGAACACATTTATATTGTTGCCACTTAGGGGACAAGTGAGGTTACGGGTCAACTACAACTTCCATTACACTTTTGTACCGATCTCAAAGCATAACTGAGGCTAACAGCTTAATGAGGTCCAATTAAGAGAAATACAAACACAAACAGGTTCAACAAAACCATAATACGCAACTCAGTAGCAACTGGGTTGTTATGAGACCTCATAACAATTAAAAAAAACATCGTCCAGCTGCTATGAAGGTGGCAACACTAACAGGAAGTGCAGGTTTTATGCCTTCTGTCCATCTACACGAAAACAGACGTGGGTGAGTGCAGTGTTCGTTTTTTTAAATTATTATTCTGCAAGTAAACGTAGCCAATAACCAAAAAATGCTCACTAGACACACTAATGTGTCAGCGACCGGCCGAGTACGTCATATTTGTAGAATGTGTTCGTAAGACGAGTGTACATGTACACACATACACACACTTTCTTAAAGGTTCTATGTGTAGTATTTCTGCTTTCCTGAAGCACAACTGTACAAGCAGAGTTACTGAAGGCCATAGGTACCAGCCAGTTATCTATATTTACTGGAACAACGTTAAAAAGCAAAGGATGGTGTGGGGCATTTGTAGCAAGCAAATGCTTGAGACACGGCAGCGTGATTTTTTTTTTAAGATTGTGTTATGGTGCATTGCTGAACAAAAGAGGTCAGGACTGTGGCAGAGATAACACATAGACCCTTTAAGACCTAATGTGGCAGATTAATCCACATTATTTATTTTGTGCAAACAACCAATGGTTAGGATTTGGTTGCTTTCTGAACCTATTGTAAGTTTCAACTTTCAGGAATAAATATTAAAGGTATGTCCTGATAGAACCAATGTCTCTTTATTATAATACATGCTTTGACTCCAAATGTATGGCACAAAACACAGCCATAGAAAATTGAGGAAAATGTTACAATTATCACTTCACGGCGACTCACAGAGCATAATACATCTAGAAAAGAAAATTATACATGGGTCAGAAAGAACTAACGGACCACACGAGGTTGACCTCTCTTACCATACTACTGACAATACAAAATAAAAAATGAAAATATTGACTTTGTCATAAAATGAGTAAATTGTCAGGCTAAAATGTAGCAACAATTTAAACTTAAATACAAAAAATGCTTTTTTATGTTTTGAAGAATCTATACAAATGGTGCTGCTGGGAGCGTCAAAGAGCAGCGTTTAAAAACGGGGTTTCTTAGAAGGACCATCAAACTCCTCGCGGACCCTGCCAAACCCGGGGTTACCAGGACCCATTCCCCTAGGACCGCCCTGGGCAAAGCGCTCATTGCGCTGTGGGGGTCAATTTGCGAGGGAGGCAGAAAGGAAGGTGAGGAATAAGGTATGGGATGTGTTCAGTGCGCAAGCACACAGTTCATGTCCATATGGAAATGTATTTAAAAAAAAAAAAAGTATGGCAATAAAGGTAATTTGTTTTATATCGTGAGCAGATTACAAAACAACCAGCAGGAGACACATCCGAAGAAACCGTTCGTTCCAATATGAAGGTCCACAGGTGCCACAGGTTACATACGGAAAAGGAAGAGAGGGTAATGCTTTTGTTAGTCAGTGCCTACCTAGTATGGTCTCTCCAGTGCATGCCAAGACTAGCATACTCCTTACTCGTTTTCAAGTGTAGCATTTTGTAAATGCTGACCATATTTACCCCCTCATAATCAATTAATATGGCAACAGATAAATATCTAAACCTCGTGATGGAGGCATTTACTATAAATTATATTTAAAATATTGAGTTACAAATAGGACGGAAACATCTGTTGCCAGATGAATTCATAGGTCCATAGAAATTTAGAAAGAAAAGATATGAAATTAAGTGCCACTGTAACAAACTGACTCAAAAGTTTCCTGAAAAGAAATGATGGTGTATTAATCTGCTGTCCGGTGATCACAGCACATCTTGCGGCACTACATTGACAAAATGGAAACATCTAACTAATGGCCCCCAGTGTGACCAGAATCTGAAGCACGGGAACTGTACCAGAAACACAAGTGTAGAATATTGGCACTTGGGTAAAATGTAAAACATTTAACAAGACATTCAGCACAACCATGTTTCTAATAGAAAGGCATTTGTTTATCATTATGCACTTCATATGCCAATTCAGACAAGTTCTGTGAAACTAGAACAGTGTGAGAAAGAGTATGTTTCAAAAGCCATCAATCCAACTGAGGGGGAACATTTGGAGGCTACAACGGAACAATATAAGACCAGAACATAAATCTAATGTAAGAATGTAGATTGTGAATATATCTTGATCTAGATATACCCAACATCAATCTGCTCAGCCTACTAAATTATTCAAGACTTTAAGTGAGCTGTACATTCACATGTGACTATTAAACAACAGTGTGTCAAGGTGCATGCTTCATGCAACTTCATGGATTGTGAAACTGTTGCATTGCCGACAAGCTTGAGCCTAAAAACAAATTCCAGTCCCTAAAAAGGCTTTTCTAAAACCTCTTAGGGGTACTTTAAATAAAATCCAAAGCTTAGGCCAAGCTATTATTAGCAAGAGTAAACTAAGCTTGATCTGTCCAAAAATACTAATGTGCACACTTTAGGTACAGCAAACACAAACTTTTTATATGGTACTTCAAACCTTGATTAGGAAGTTTCTGGAAATGCATCCTACAATGTTTACACACATTCCTTACACACACTCTGTCAATGGTAATCCAGAAACAACAGTGGTACTACTATTCTGCCAGAAGCATAGATCTCAAGCTGAGTCCAGTGATCACCGAAGTCATCCTAAACACAAATGGTCACAAGGCTTCGCCTGCCCCCATCAATTAATCCTGCTGTAATATACAATTTAGATTTTTCAAGACTGGGTGCCTTATACCATCAGCCTGCACTAAAATCATTATAAACGCTGTTACAAAAAAGATACTGATGAGAAAGTAAAGGTTGCTGGTCCAGAAGATGAACTACACAACTTCCTTTCTTCTCATGACAGGTGATCATGAAACTGCTAGCACAGTATGAAAAAGTGATTCAAAAACTAAACACATTGTCAACAGTTAAGGGAAAAAACACTGATAGATGATACTCTGCCCCCAGTCAAAAAAAAGTGCCTGTCCCGCTCACATGAGACAGGGCTTGCAATAGCAGTCCACTACACAAACGGTGTGATGTGTGTGAGCAGAGCCACTGAAATCTGTCTACAGTTGTCAGAGAGCACTCTGGAGAGCAATTTCTTAGGATTTAGTGCAGGTTGACGGTTTGGTAGCTGGACTGCAGTCAGTGAAGGTAACTGAGGGGGCCTGGCTCGCCACTGAAAGAAACCCTATCAGGCAGGCAGCGTATCCGTCACATTCAACAACCAGCAAGTCCTCCGAAGACAGCTGGCAACACAAATCATTCATATTTTCTTGTCCTGCTTGGCCAGCTGGCCTTTATGTTTCAAATCAGCTGGAGGTCTTTCCAACAAAAAGGAAAGCTGAACACAAACTACGTTAACTACTGATCTCTCAAAAAGTGGGATACGTTACCATTTCGTTGCCCATCAAGCCTCCTGGTGATGGTCCCATTCCCTGCTGTCCCTCAAAGCCCAGTCCACCCATGGGGAACTTCTGGTTGGACGCACCAAAGGGCATATCTAACAGACACAACGTGCCAACAGGTCAAGTATACAGTCTGCACTTAAAATAAAAGATTCTAATGTGGCCTGTTGAAGTCAAAGCAGATTTAGTATAATTAGACATGGTATATTACATTTAGATTTCAGTGTGACTTCTGTTTTACATGCATATACCGTCATGTGCCAGTGTATTAGTTGGTCTAATATTCCAGCCCACCCTACTTTGATAATGTAACTGGTATACATGGAGTGGAGTTCTCAGTGTTTCTAAATAAGTAACTTCAATGAAATTACTGAAATCTAACTTACCACCCATGCCCAAAGCGCCGCCAGGATTCATTCTCATTTCTCTGTCCCTCTGTAATAAAAAGGGAAAAATAATAATTAAACCAGGCAAATATTGATGAAGTTTCTTGCTTCATTGTATATTATGTTTGTCTTTTATTCTAACGCGATGTTTAACTCACATCCATGAAGTTGCCCATCCTGTAGTTCTCCTCACGCTGGCGGCGCATCTGGTCTTCCATCTCCCTCTTGCGAATCATCTCTTCCTCCCGCCTGCGTCGCTCTTCTTCTTGTCTGTTTACAATAAGGAAAATGTCCGTCCAATGTGATCCAAGTTGAGCATTAATTAATTCTTATTACAAAAGAAAACAATGCAATAAACACAAATACCTGATCTGCATCTCCTTTCGCTTTTGCATTTCCTGACTGTGCAACTCCTCCATGCGCCGCAGTTCCTCCTGTCGCCTCAGCAGGTCTGAAAAGAAATCTACACATTAAATTGTGCCACTTGAACACCAGGACACTCGATAAATAGCAACAAAGGTAAATCAAACATCACTTGCCTTGTCGGAGCAGGTTGGCCTGGTGCTCGTGGTAAGCGTCCTCCATCTCGCTCTCTAGCTTCTCACGGGCCTCGCGCATGTTCTTCTCCACCTGCTGCCTCTGCTGCTTCTCCATTTCATCCAGGGACTTCCAGCGCTTGGAGTACTCGAATTCGAAAGTGCCCGGACGAGCAAAACGAGGAGGTTCCTCACGCTCTCTATAGACACAATCACCACAATATACAGTATGTTAAATTTACACGATTGCATCTGCACTGTGTTGAGTTCTGCCTTGTCAGCAGAAATACTAAAGCCATTTCACAAGCATTTTTGAAACTGGCCAATATTTTGATTTAAACATCTCATTATTCAACTTTATACGGTAAGCAATACGAGTATCAGTGTTAGTTGCCAGCATGAGGTTCTAAATGCTGCAGGCAAGATCATCTCTCCTCCTTGCCTTCGTTTATATTGATTAGCATCTGCCACTCCACACAGAAGATTGATTTTTAACAGCTGCAATCCCTGAACCCCCCACCCCATCACACCATCTGCTGACTTGGTGCTAATAATTTACATAACAAAGACGATTGCATCAGAGTGGTTTAAGTACAACATATTGTTATATACAACCGAAATTCAAAAAGAGTTTCACCTATTCGCACAGAGGGCAAATGTATGTTGTGAACATGACAAACAGTGATGTTCTTACGCTTGATATCTGGGGTTCTTTTGTGCCAGTTTCTCTGGAAGACCATCTTCGTCATCAAACTGCTCCAGAGGCTCGACAACGACAGGGCGGGGTTGCCTGAAAATGGAGAAACCAACACAAATTAGCAAAGGTCTGCACATCTTTATTGGTGGTGTATTGACTCATGGAGCACAAAGTGCACTCTTTGAACTTCAGCTGCACTTACGTGGTGAGCAGGAAGACACCCTCGTTGCACCGATCCAGGGCCTTTCTAGCAGCAGGTTTGGAGGCAAACTCAACAATGCCTTTGCCTGTGGAACGCCCACGGTCATCTACAATGACAATGGCCCTTTCCACCATTCCAAACTGTGAGAAAGCTTCTTCCAGGAGCTCGTTGGAAACAAACGGTGAGAGATTCTTCACAGACAACGCTGCGGAGTGGGTGGCAAATCGGACACGCAGGGGTCTGCCTTTCATGGGGGTGTCATCCAACTCTGCTTTTGCTATCTCAGCAAGTGCACGGGATTCCTGCAAGAAATTAAATATAGCGTTACTATTTATGCAAACTGTCGAATATTCACAAATCTTCTGAGACTCTTGCATGTATTGCAGTAATGGTGTCTCACCAATCTGATGAAACCAAAGCCTTTGCTTTTGTTGATGAAAACCTCGCTGGGCTCCCCGTACTTGGCGAACAGCCGCTTGAAATCTTCCTCTGTGATGTCGTTGGGCAGGTTGCCGATGAACAGGCGACACCGCTGCGTGTACGTCTTCTCACCGGGTTTCAGCAGCATGGACAGTGTCGCCCTAAACGCCTGTTGACATTTAATTCAAACTCAAATATCCGAGCTAAATCACATAATAGTTATGCTTAGACGGGAAAAAACTCAAAAGAACATTGAAAACCAGGCATACGGGACATAAGATAAGGCGAATAATATACATTATTTGCCGTGTTGGTATATGTCTTTATTCGCCAGACCAGCCGCCCATCCCCCAGACGTTGTTGGTGCTCAAAAGAAAAATGAGCCTGGCTTATATATTCTTATGTTACTTTTCGGCAAGTTACTGAACACGAAAATTGTCAAGAATACAGATGTAAATGTGTGTAAAACACAAAAACAAGCTTTTTCTTTGTTTTGCCGTAACACTTCACTGTACGGATTTGGGACAAGATGGCGGACAGCTAAAGCTACTAAAACTAGAGTGTGTGTGATTTCAGTCACCGCTAGCACCGCCATTAGCTGCAGACGTTTAATAGACGAGTAGCCTTCGAGGAAAAGCAAGAAAACACCACTCGCTCGGGCTGCAGCGTTTCAAATCGAGCGTGTTGTTCACTAGCTAACGTTGGCTAACAACAATGGCTGTCGACGCCATTCGCAACAGAAAACGAAGAAGAATACAGACCTTTGCCTGGCTCTCGTCTGACTGGGCATCAGCGTTGTTTGTACTCATTTTCTCCGGGTCCTCCCGCTCAGTTTTGTGCCTCATCATCGGTGGTCCTGTTCTCTGGCCCTGTGGAGGGCCTGTTCTCTGGCCCTGCGGAGGGCCTGTCCTCTGGCCTAGCTGTGGTCCTGGCTTCGGGCCCTGCTGTGGTCCTGGCTTGGGGCCTTGCTGTGGTCCTGGCTTGGGGCCTTGCTGTGGTCCTGGCTTGGGGCCTTGCTGTGGTCCTGGCTTCGGGCCTTGCTGTGGAACTGGCTTCGGGCTCGGCTGTGGAGGCTGCTTCTGCCCGTTAGCGTTTCCCACCGGCGACTTCAGCTGCTGGTTCTGGTTCTTGTTTTCCTGGTTAGGTTGAGGGGGGGTAATGTTGGGTTTCGGTGGGGGTGACTGAATCTTCGGTTGGGGCACAGGGGTCGTTGGTGTCCGTATCTGCTCCTGTTGTTCCGGCTGTCCCGGTTTCTGCTGCTGCATTGGGCCTTTCATTGTGAGAGCTGGGCCGGGACTCGGCGGAGGGATTATTGGCAGTGACGGGTTCTGTTGTGGCTTCTGGGGAGTCACATGCGGACCCTGATTGGGCTGCCTGTTGAAGTTATTATTCGCTCCCCTCCGATTTTGGTTCTGATTCTGGAAAGGATGGCTCCTGAAATGTGGGTTTCCCATTAACCCACCCCGCATAGGGCCGGGTCCGCCACCTCTGCGTTGCTGGAAATTATTCATTCCAAGGCCGCCGCGATTACCGTTAAATCGAGACATTGATCCTTGTATCAGCGAAAACTTAAAACACTTAAAACGTTAAAGAGTTGCTGCGTAACAACCGCCTCCTACCGGTGTTTGCAGGTCAATCTCCTCAAAATGGCGACTAACGGTTGAACATAGAATGGTCTTTCTTCCTCCAGCACAGTGAAGACCCGCCCCGCTCAGCTCATTGGTCCGCTGCTCGGGAGGAGGAGTCACAGGGGGCGTCCACAGTCTTTTAAATGAGCCCGTTTGATTTCGTTCACCAAATCACTAAATGAGTTCTCATTTCGGTCTTAATTCAGTAATTTAGAAAGAAATGTAATGCTTTACTGCAGGGTAAAAACATTACTGAGCCTTTAACAGCATAAGAAAACTACTAATCGAGATGTAGCCTGTTTTAAAATACGTGTGAATTATATTGGCTTCCAGTATTGTATTTTGTATTTTGATGTGGCGATGCCCTTATGTTGATATTTGGATTACTCATTTTGCCTACACCAGAGCAGTAATTCATCTAAATGCAGCAATTTAGAAGATGTCTTGCTCACTTGCATGGATCACTATTTGTGTAGCCGCCAGATGTTACAGAAACCAGCTATTTGGCCCTTATTTGTATTCATACATATGGCTAGCACTATTGTCTAAACACTTACCCAAATTGGACACAATACCTCAGTTTTCTTAGTCCACCATCATAACATGCTAAAATGATCGTCAACTGAGTTTTAATAAAGGTTGTACCCACTTACACTCACTTTCACCAACCTTTTGACAGCTGATTATATACCGGAGTATTAAATAGGTCTGCAGAGGTAAGAATATATGGCATTATGAATGAAAAAGGTAGGGGCCCTTTGACCTCCTGTAATTAGTCCTATGACAGACAGCCGGGCTTTGGACTGAACACATTTATTTGTGTTTGGATGCAAAATGTAAACTTTAGGACTTGATGCCATGACTTTAGACATTTTTTGGTGATTTATACAATGAATGTCCTGCAATGCTTAACAATATTAAAGTATTGATCACGCATCTTGCCCATTAGAGACTTGATTAGACACTTGTGGTGTTTGGTTAATTATAGGTTTTAATTTTATCAAGTTAATACATTTTCATACACACACACACACACACACACACACAGGCCAACTATAGAAAATGAAAGACGCTCAACTCAGATGGATGTTTTTTTGTTTTTGTCCTTTATTCTGCATATAGGTGTTTTGGAAACAAACAAACAAAAAAGCAGAGACCACCAGTCTCGCCTCAACATGTTTTCTTAATGCTCATCATTATAAACAGACACACAAACAAAAGGATGAGATGACAACAGTGACAAAACACAACAAAACGTAAGTCCAATAAACAAAAAACATACGTAGAAAGTTCAACCAATGACAACATACAACCCAGGAGAAAACACACGAGACGGTGCGACGTTGTCACAGGAGGAGGAGGAGGAGGAGGAGGAGGAGGGGGGCTTGGAATAATAATAAAAAATGGTGACGTGTCAAAGAGGAGTGAAAAGAAACTAAATAAAGGAGAAGCGAACAGAACGCAGGGCTGCATCAGAGATACAAAGTGATGAGGAGATAAGAGACATTCATCGATTAGTGAACAACAATCCAAACAGATGTCTGTCCTCCTTTTCCACTTTGTTTTTTTTAAATCAGGTTTGAGAACAATAATATCGAGCAGGTGAGGAGAGCAAAGTGAACATTCACAAAGGAAAACACCTGATATATATATAGATATATATATATTTGAAGCACACGACTCCTCAGAGTTACACTCTTAAGTTGTTCAAGGTTAACTTAGTTTTTTAATAAAATCACCCTTCAGTTATGTTGGAACAGCTTCTTGCCAAAGCCCTCCCAGTGTATAGCCATACATAGTTGTTTTTTTAAAGAAGTGAACTATAATGGTGTTGGGATTAAGTTTAAATCTGACCTTTTATGTTCCATTAGTGGGTTACAGTAAATTGCCAAAGGAAGGAGCCGGGAAATGAATGTTTTCTTACATTATCTCGGGAATAATAATCAGTTTTAAACTCAGAGTTTAAAGTGAACGTCAACCGGGAATAATGGAGAGGAGGCTGTTCATGGGGCGGCTGATGCTGAAACAGTGGATGGGGGAAATGTTTCGAGAGGAAAAGGCGGTGGGAGGAACAGCGAAACGACTGGCGGCGTGCAGTCCGTGCGGGCCTGCAACCATCTGAAGTGATGCGTTATTTCATGCAGCTCGTACTGGTTTAAAAATAGGAAATCAACGGAGGTAATTCACCTGATCAAAGCAGAAAGAGATTTGTGAACATGCAGGCGTGGAAGTTTTGAAATAAACAGCACAGGGTGTCAAATGCATCGATTGATTAGTTTTACTTTATTTCAGTTGGAGTTTCTTCATTTAATTCAAGATATTTTATCACAATCATTAAAAAAAAGAAGAAGAAGAAATTTGAGGGCCCCCATGGATGTTGGTACTTTAAAAAACAAACAAAAAAGTCCGTCCATAGATAAGTGGTCATGGTTACCAATGCAAGACCTGGACAGGCTGCAGTGCACTGTCATGGGGTGGTAGGGGGTGGGATGGATGAGTTGGTGGGAAACCAGCTGCTCCAGCTCTAAAACCAGCACCTGAGTAAGACTCCAACTCTGTAGAGAAGCCGCAGTCAGACCCAATTTCACCTGCCCAAATCAACTCATGCGGCGTGGCAGAAAAAAGCAGGAGGGGACAGGAAAAAGCTTGGGCCCGGTTGTAAACATAAATTGCGAGCTAAAGAGCTAGCCTGGCTAGCGGGTAAACCAAACAACAGCAGTTCACAAAGTTGTAAATTAAATGTTTTATCCAAAAAAAAAAGGTTTTACTGTCAGTTACATCTGTCACTGTCCTTCACACTCACTGCAGCCTTGTTTTATTTTACTGTGCAGTTATTAAGCAAGATTATAAACAACCAATATATATTTCCTGAATGAGAAGTCAACCCCACCGTTGCTCTCAAACTAGATGGACGTGGAAGAGCCTCAGGCAGGTCAATACGAGACCAGAAGCATAGAAAGGAATGGGAAGTGAAATCAGGACTGACTGCGCCTTCGTCTGGTGGCGGCATCAGGAAGGTGTTAACCTGCTGATCAGACTCAGTCGTAGAGATGGTTTTCCACTAAATTTCGTACAAACTGACGCAGCAGTGAAAGAGGGAAAGGAGTGCCAGTGGAAGTGATGGAGGATGTGACAGTTGGGAAAAAAAGCTGCAGCAAAATGAGGTTAAAGTGGAGAAAAACTGAGATTGTTGAAATAAAACCAAAGGGAATGTTATGTGTGTTTCTCCCTCCGAAAGGCTAAGACTTGTGAGTGCGAGCACTTGGTTATGTTTTTATCGAATCAGTGCATGGAGAAGCACAATGTTGTCTGTGGATCAAATCATTACTACCAAATGTGTGTGTGTTTTCATGCGTGTGTCGTTATCTGGCCGATGTGTGGAAGAGGGGGTGCTCATGGCTGTTTCCTGTGGGAGAATGGCAGATCGGAGGTGAGAGGTCAGTGTCTCGGGGGGTCACAGTAGGGGGGGTGGGGGATGAGGTGAGGTCAGATTCGGGGCAAATACTTCTCGATAAATTCCTTTACAGCCGCCATCTCCTGCAAGAGAGCACAAAGAGAATTACACCGGTTCCTTAAATCATCAGGAGTGACACAAACGTTCACCACTGACATTTTTACAGACGCGTGGGTTGCGCGGCGCTGCAGTACCTGAGGACAGGAGCTGTGAGGGAGCCCTGGGTAGGTTTTGAAGGTGATCATCTGAGGGTTGACTATGGATTGGAGTTTTTCTGCCGTCATGGCACCAAACTGCACTGGGATCATGACGTCCATCTCGCCGTGGCACTGCAGGATCGGGATGTTCTTGTTGCCGCTTGACGCCTGCGGGACAGACACAACACACACTTCACATGATGTCCACAGCGAGCCGGATCAATGTGAAAATCTGCAGCCATATGACTTCAACGGTGACTGTACCGATGGGAAACTCCTGTGAAGTGGTAGCCAGCAGCTGAGGGCCACAACGCCGGCCAACTGATGCTGGCAGGTCAAGGCGGTATACAAGGACAAGGCCCCACCCTGAGGAGGAACGAAGGACGCAGACAGACAGAGAGAGAGAGAGAGAGAGAGACGTTTATTACATGCATTTGTTTATGTTTCTTAATATTCTGGGCTACAAATATCACTGTCGTTGAATATTACATATGAAGTCGCACCTGAGAGAAGCCACCGAGCATTATACGGTGAGGGGGGATCCCGTTTTTGGCCTCATGTTCGATGATGGCCTTGACTAGAGGAGAGCAGGAACACGTGTGTGTTATTCAACATGTCAGAGACGACATGTAATGCTGACGGTCAAACAAACCCTTTAGATGTTACTGAGAACACAGTGATTCGTGATGAGGGGCAGATGGAACAGTACTTAAGTACACACTGTTGTGCAACACTGACAACAATGTGCAATATATAGATATACACACTTTCATAGTATAATATTGTTATTACTGGCTGCTACTTCCCTTGCACTAAATTGATTTCAGTACTTATTTTGAGAAGTGTGACTGCATGTCATTACGTGTACTTGTACCATGTTACTTATTGTATTTTTTTACACTTATTTGATTTTATGCGAGACTGATAAAGGATTTCTGATTCTGATTTGAGATACTTGTACTTTCCTTGAGTATTTTCTTCTCGTGCTACTTTACACTTATATTCCACTACAATTCAAAAGGGAAATATTTTAGTTTTCACTTCACTACAATTACCTGACAGCTTTAGTTACTAGATTTTTACAGATTCACAATTGGTGCTCACCACCCTGGGAAAATGTACAAGTACAGCTGAAACGATCTTTCGTGGTTCAAGATTCACAAATGTAACTGCTTTTAAATTATTTAAATTTGTTTTTAATAATGTTGAAGTTTGGACTGTTGATGTAAAATCCTACTTTTACACTCATGAGTAATAATGTAAATGATAATAAAAATGTAATGATTTAATATATAATAGTTTAACAGTCACTGGCACGTTTTTACAGTGTGGTATTAGTACTTTCACTTAAGTAAAGGATCTGAATACTTCCTCCACCACTGAAAATGTAGATCCATCATGGCAACTATTTACCTTCTCTCCATCCGGCTCCCTTTCACTTTCAGGACTCGAATTTTGACTCTGAACTTAAAGGAGCTGTTGTGCTCTCTGACCACTGGGAGGAGCCTCAGATCAGCAATACATACAGCGTTGCAAGAGTTAAATCCAAGCACTTTTTTTGGTTTGTTTTTAGTTTTAAAAGCTTTATAAAAGTCTTCAGTAGGAACCAGTGTGCTAATGGAGCTGCAATAAAACATTAAACTCACTGTTGTCTGCGGCCTTCTTGATTCCAGGTTCGTCCTCTGGGGACTCGGGGCTGAGACCCATGAGGTCAAACCTGCACACATGCAGAGGCAAGCGTTTAAGGAAATCAATAGATACAATCACACTATTGTCAATGGCAATACGGGAGCCTATTGTGGTTTCCAGGGAAACAATAGCGACCAGTGTTGAGCTAAAAGGCCATCTCTTTCATCACGCCAACTCACCACGCGGGCATCATCAACTTCATGTTCAGAGTGACAGGAATTGGGGGCCTGCGGGGGGGGGGGGATGAAAACATGGCAGTCAGTGGAGATCATCACCAGCAGCCGGGAGCTAAATGTTGGTGGATTGATTAATTCATTTTCTCAAAAAGACAGAATGACAGATAAACTCCTGGTTTGGAGCTGCTTTTGCATCCTGTATATTTGTTCACAGGGTCACGCTGTACTTGACTGCACACAGAGAGAAAGATGCTAGTTTTCCTCGCTGCTGACAAGCGACAGGCTTAAAGGAATTAAACATAACAGAAGGATGGGAGAAGAAAAGAAATAAAAGACTTACGCGTGGGGGCAGATGAACTTGACGTGAGGCAGCTGGATCCCCGTCAAAGTGTCCGCCCACCCATGCCTGACAGAAAACAAAAGACAGAAAGAAACTCCTTGTTTCTAATCCAGTTTCAGCAGAATGACTAACATGCAGCACATGAAAACCACTACTACAACTTAGTGCAGTGTGTGTGGCGCCACATGTGGTCCACAAATAAGCATCACTTCTTTCTACACACGCTGAAATCATCTGCACCGGAGGGACAACGAGGCACGAAAACGCCCACCGCAGGATACTTTGGAGCTCGGGTGTGTAGAGACGCATCGACACCATTTAACATCTGATGAAGTGAATCACTCGACATCAAGTGCTGATTGGAGAGCTTTTTAAATGAGTCATTCATGATGTGAATGCATGTGATGGTGTATCACAACATTAAAACTACATCACAATGTGGGCATCAATTACCGCATTTAAACGTAGCCCGAGAAGTGGCTGTTCGAATAGCTCTCTGATATTAAATGTCAATATAAGGATTTCAGAAATACTGAGGTAATCATACAATCTAACGCAGCTAAGACCTTGTGCAAGAACACAAAGAACTAAATTCATAAAAAAAGTATTCAAAAGTACCAAAATTACACGTTTAATTTGTTAAATGTTACTTTTAAAAGTGACCTTCACTGTCCAGTCATGTATGTGCAGAAAGATGTTTTCACCTTCATTTGCTGAAGAGGGTCCCTGTATTAAATATCAATAAAATATTCAAAAAATATATATACTAATGAGATTTTATTTACCGCGTATATATGCAGTATTGCAATGGTGCTGCTGAAAGAAAACTAACTGACATGTCAGTACATCTGATGTGCAGCGTGTTTGTTGTAGGATTTAACTTTTTCCTGTGGTCTGGTGTTAAAAAAGCAAACGAAGATCACAATAAATCGTAATATCGAATCAATCAGCACTCGAGTATCGCGGCGGTATCGAACCAGGAGACAAGGACATCGTCTGGTTCTTCTTCACTTTCACTGAATTCAGATGAGATTAAAACATCACTCACCCGGAGTCTCCCAACCCATGAAGGAAGATCACCTGCAAAAACAAACAGTGGTCAGGACTCTTTCTTTTCTGAATGTATCACTACTATAATAATAAGTACTACTAATTCATACTGTGCACCCAAATAATCTGGGAATGTTTCTTAGCATTTCCCTCCAAATGTGAACACAAAGGCCTGCAGAGGTTTCTGATAGCGGTCCATCACTTTGGACACATTCATTGCAGGAGAGGGGAACCTTACACATAAAAGAAAGAAAAAACCCTCTTTGAACTTTGAGACAACTTATCGCATCAATCTTGTGAACACGATGTGAGCCAATCTCTCGTTGTTGCCCAGATAAGCTCTCACGGCCGGTTTCCACACACGTAGACGACCCATCAAAGAGAATAACTACTATTTGGAAAGCCGGCAAGTCGCTGCTCGTTGGCTAAAACCCGGTGACTCAGCCGTCTCTGCGGGGATCACAACAGGTTTCTTCCACGCAGGGTTTGAGACGAGGTTCAGAGTCGGCAACAGTCAGCTTTGATCCAAATCCCTGCACTGTAGCCGACAACAACTGCTTTCTTTTTTACCCTCAGATCCAGCTGAGCGTCTACACAGTGTGTCTGCTCACTGCACTGCACTTGTTACAACTCCTGCTACAGGTGCAGCTACAGGTGCAGCTCATAGACTGTATATAAAGATGACGCGACTGCACTTCCTCCGCACTCCAAGACGGGCGCTGCCATCTTGTGCTGGTGATGTCATTTGGAGCCAGAGTCTGCAAAGTAGTGATGGAAATCGAGGCCCCGCCCATACATCTGCCTGAACCAATCGCAAGCACTCTCACAGTTGTCAATCATGAGGCCACACCCCTTTTTATAGCATTAAATAACTAATTAAAAACCAAACTAATCAGAAAAACGAACACTTGAACAAACATCAGTGTACTACCTAAAACGTATTTGTTTTGTACTTTGATTTTTTTTGTTTGGTGCATCCGCTAACATGGAGGGGGCGGGGCTTATGAGTTAAACTGCAGCCAATCTGTAACTCACAAGTGTTGTTGTTGTTTGACTTTGTGATGTAAAATAAGCATTTTGTTTATCTGATCATAATCAAAATCAATTCTACAGTCTTTACAAACTTTATTATCCACAATACGTAAAATCTTTGCTGTAGTTTAAACCTACAATTTCACAGCTACAATAAAACTGAAAAATGCAGCGGGCTGCTGCGTAGCTGGGGGCGTGCTGCAAGTGAGATGATCAATTACAATCCAGTAGGTGCAGACTGAGTAACAGATCCGAGAGCCGGAGGCCGTATCAGATGAAACAACAGTGCCGGTGGTTTATAACACCACGATTACAATCTCTCCTCGCAACAATCACCACGTAATCAGTTGTCAGTATGAATCTATAACCGTAGTATCACCCGTCAATCAGGTTTGAAATGTTACTTCATCATAACTCCTTTTGATTTCTTACTTTGAGGAATATCCACATGTTTTTATACAAAAAGCATTTTTTCATTTAACAAAAGAAGCCAAAGTTCTCAGATGTTAAACGTCAACTAAATAAAAGCAGCTGTGCGAGAACTCTGAACTGAAACAGGCAACATTTTTATTTAAATTAAAAAAAGATCTGATCAAAGAAGTAAACAAGATAATCAGTCTGACCGAACATTTATTTAAAACATGTTCTGAGAAGTCAACAAAGGAAAAGTGATAAAACCCACTAGTAAAATCTCTATAAAGACTGACATATGTTATAATTAGTTATATGAGTAGGTTATTTTACCTCCTCAAGCCATGAACACCACCGAGACCCAATAGTGTAAATGTGACTCCATCATCATTTTGTACTGATTTCATCAGTATTTGAATACAACTATCTTTTAAACAACTTAGACAGTTATAGCCTCAATATAATTGCACTAAAATGAGTCAATAACGTTTTGTTAAAGGGAAAGAGGGATACAAGAGAAAAGGCCTGTCCTGCCTCTGAAAAGTAAAAACCCAGTGAAAGAGAAGGGATTTTGGTTTTAATATCAAGCTCTACAGAGAGGTGACTGTCTGAGTTTAACGCAGCAAGATGGAGGTCTGGAGAGGAAGTCGAACTCCATGTTCCTGCGTCAAACATCAGCAGAGGTTCAGGTCGCCCTCTCAGGCCGCGTCAGGGCCACAGAAAACCGTCCGCCGCCAATCACAATGTCGTTTCTGATACCCACAGCTCAAAGTGTCCTTGAGCCAGACGTCAAAGCCCCGCCCCCACCCACCCACCCACCACTGCTCAGATGAATAACATGGTTCCACTCACCGCCGCGGTCTCCTTCTCCATCCCGGACACCGTCACAGCCTCGGCGAGCAGCGGCACAGACATGTTGTTGCCACACATACACTGTAGGAGGTGCTGCAGTGAGGAGAGAGGACATAAACACTGAAGGTCATCTGAGTGCACGTCACACAGTGTGGAGCTGCAGAAAACATGCATTTATTTAACTCACACACTTCAGACATGTTTGAGCAATTTGCAAAACGTTCCTATTTACTTTCCACGTGATTCTAGTTTCTAGCACCTTCGTGTCGCCACGAGACAGTCCACATGACAAGATACAACAGGAAATATTTTAAAATCCACTTAAAGTTTGACTTTCACGTCTTTTTATTCCTGCGGATACAGAGGGATTAATAAAGACCCCCATCTTCCGGAGCATTTTCTGGATGCTAAATGTTTTTAATGATACAAAAAGATTCGTTTACACAAATAATCTCGTTTGCTTCTGATGAAACAGCTCTAGGCTCCGGAGTCATTTGATTACTTCATATTAAATTGGGAAAGACTTGTTTTCTCTGGTTTCTACATCTGCAGGACCAGTGAACTGTGCGAGCTCAATAAATCAGACGAGGACGTAACTTCCACGAGAGAAACTTTGTACAAATGTTTGTGTTGTTAAGCGTTCAATAAACATGGCCTTCGATTATTACTCGGAGCAATAAGCTTTACGAGCAGCAGTGAGTGCTCGGAGAAATATTTGGGCTTCAGGTTACAAACAGGCTACCATACCTTCTGACTGGTAGAGTGTCATTACTTCCACTTTGTGCGTTTAGTGAATCAAAACTCATTCAAATCTATATAGAGTACCATTTGGGCCGGAACTAACTTAAGAGATAGTTCAGAGATACAATAGTTTTGGGGAATTTTTACTGTTTTTCCTCAGAACAGACCAGTTTTTATGTATTTGGTGTAGTCTGAAGTTGGCTATCTTGGCTCAATTGTTGAGTGTCAGTGGGATAAAATAACAATCATAATCCCATAGACATCCAGGAACTGAGCGAGGGAAGCCGAAGAGTCTCAGATGTTAAAATTAATCGTTGCATCTCTAAACGGAAATGTGTTAAAATTCCCCTTTTTCACAAGTAAAAACTGTTTGAACTGCAGATTAAAAACATTAAACCTGTTCACAAAAGTCCACAACCGAATGTTCAAACCATCAGGACGTATTCAAATGTCAAAACGAGAGGAGCTTGTTCAAAACAGTGGGACTTGCAGGGGGGGGAGCGCCGTGTACCGTGGCGTCTGTCATGACGTTTGACAATGAACAGCTCAACTGGTTATCAGGGCGGCCATTCAGTCCGCAGACAGGAACAACAAAGCTGAACATACCACTTGTACACGCAAACACACAATGAGCCCAAAAACAGCAGCCGTGAGGCGTTTGTGTGAGCCGGGGAGGTTTCTGTAGTCAGCAAGTGATGCCACTCATTAACTAAACGAAACACGCCCTGGACTCAGACGTCCACCCCTCTGCACAGTGACTCAGCCACCGATAACAAGCATGAGTTCAGTGAAGCCGGCCAGTAAAAGCCTTCGCTCCTTAATGCCCTCTAAGTTTCTGATGATGTGGGACGGGATGAGGCAAGACAGGACGGGCGGGTCCGACGGCGAGGTGCTCTATTGGCAAACAGGCGATGAGGAGACGGGAAAATGTCAGAAACACAAAGGTTAATGTGTAAACCCCGAGCGGGATTATACTCCTCTACGGGTGTTAAAATTCCACCGCTGTTATGGCCGAGCGGCTGAATGCCACTCGGCTCCTCCTGCGGCTCGTGTGTTTGCTCTTTGGCAGGCGACAAATTATCATCTGAAGGTCAGAAAGATAAAAATATGTGGTGGAAGTGGACGGTAAACATGTGATTTAAGCGTCCAGAGTGTAGATGGAAGACGGCTGGTTTAGCCTCTCATCCTGACCCTTGATAAATGAGTAATAGTTGAACAGTAACTGGGCAGGATTAAGAACCGGGAAAATGGTCTTTTTGGGTGCTTCAAGTTCTGGTTTGAATCTTTAATCATCAAACGGGATCAGAAGGAGAATTTCACATGTATGTTTTTAAAGGTGGAATTTATTCACATGCATTTTACTTCACTAGATTTTAGAGAGAAATATTGTACGTTTTCGGATTCAGAAACATTATAAGCTTGTAAAATACAATGTATTTATTAAACCAACTGCTACCAGCCGTCTGACAGGTATCTATGGTTGCAGGCCCCGTTGTCACATTTCACATGCCCACGAGTTGTCAGCTGATACACCAAAGAGTGATTTCCCCTCTAAACTCCTCAGATGGTTTCATTTTAATAGCTGTTTGAGGTTTAAAGAGGTCAAATCATCAAATATTTCACCAAAATAATACACACATTTTTGTAGTACAACTGTTTTTCTTGTTTTCCTCTCACATGAATAATTTACATTCCTCAGATTTATCTTGTGACCACTTTGTGGGAAAGAAGTTAAAACTAGCTCCAACTCGAGCAGCTACAACAGTGAAATATCAGTAACAATCTAATAATAATTATAATATATTAATTTTTTCTGAAAAATTAGCATTTTTGCTTTTTTATACTTTAAGAACATTTCGAAACTGTGGTATTGGTACTTTAACTAAAGTAAAAGACGCGAGTACTTCTTCCCTCCGTTTGATTCTGTTTGATCAAAGGACACAAACGTGATCGTATTAAAATGTGCATCACAAGATGTGCATTCGTTGACCCCAAATTCTAATTCAGTGTTAAAACACAGACAGAAAGGAGACGCACCAGAGGAGGAGTGAAAGAAAGAAAAGAGATACTAAGAAAAGATGGAGATGGAGGAGTGCAGGAACATTGCACACAGTGTTCGAACAAGTAGGACAAGCTCCCAAAATAGGTAGCATATGCAGGGAGGCCATTAATTACTTTTATAGCCTTTTTTTCTCCACCTGATATTGTTCAGCTGCAGATTAACAATGACCCCGTAACGTGCACTGCCAGGCCCAGCATTAATGCACCACGTGGGGTTTTCAATGCACGCTCTAAGAAACAATGGCTCACTCTCTACGCGTCTGGAGGAGGCCGGCGGTTAAAAATAGTGTCACGCTGTGTACAAGTGCTCCAATTCAGGTTGGGTCTAAAATAAAAGAGCTGAAACAGGACTTGTTCCAGGATACAGATTCTATTTAATCTGTGCATTTCCATTCATCCGTCTCCTGACCGAGCGCTCCTTAAACAACTGAACGGATGCAGCAGCAAGCTGATTATTAATGTTGGCTTTAATTTTCCACGACCCTTTGCCAGTAACGATCAATATTCACGCCATGGATGGAAATGTACTACAGGGGAAGTCTTCAAAATGAACGGGAAGAATTAGAAATAACAGACGTAGCTGACTGGATTTTTGTCATTAAAATAAGTCTCCCCCTGATGTCAAAAGGTTATTTTCATTATATGTTAATCGTGTTTTCGATTAATCAATTGGTCGATAACATGTCAGAGAAAAAAGCTTGTCGTTTTGTCTGCTAATCAGTCTACAACTTACAAATATTTAATTAAAAAATTTATATATAAACAGAAAAAAGCACAACATCAGCTCTGGGGACACGTTTTACTATTTTCTTAACAATTACTGCAATAAATGATTAATCGATGAATGAAAACAATCATTAGTTGCTTTCCTGGTACTAACTGCCTGTCAGACAAGTTAGAGTTGGCCGGAGAGCAGCGTTAAGGCGCTGACAATGAACTTCATCGTTTCTGGTTCAAGTCCAGCCGGGGAGCTTTGTTGCATGCCACCCCCCCCCCCCATTCACTCATTCATCTTCCAAATAACGGAATAAAATGTCCAAAAATACAATTAGAGGTTGATTTAGGAGATAAACTGGTATTTTCAAATGATTGTGGATATCAACTTGCATTATCTTGATTTAGAGTCAATTATTTCCTAATATCAAAAGGCTGTATTGTAGTTAAGTGATACTTATTTTATTGTGACAGAGCAGCATCAAAGCACCAACAGCGATACATGGACATATTGTCAGATGTTGGAGTCAAAATGTTAGAAAATATCATCAATAGCAATTAAATCAGTATTACTTTTAAGTGAAACATGCCAGGAGGGAGCAAATAAGCACATCACGAGTCTCCATCCTGCGTGACTCCAATTACATTTAAGTCAAACACAAAAAAACAGAAGCGTGCTGCAGTGTGTGTGTGCGTGTGTGTGGCTGAACACACACACACACACACACACACACACACACACACACACACACACACACACAGCAGGCTGCTGCATTCAGACAGCTCTTTGCTCAATGGCCATGGATGGCAAACAACGGAATAATATGCGGCACTGAGTGACAGGCATCTCCCCCTCCCCTGCACACACACACACACACACACACACACACACACACACACACACACACACACACACACCTAACACTGCTGCGTGTAGAAAGACACCGCAGTCAAATGAGCAAGCAGGAAACAAATAGGTTAAACCGGCTAAAGGTATCAGATAAAAAGAATAAGAATCGGTAGCTGAAGCGGAGGAAGCGGGTGAGGGTGTCGAAGAGGAAGGAGAAAATGAATGGTTGAAGCTTAGTTGTGCTATACGACCCATCATTATCATCCTCCTCCTCCTCATCCTCAGTAGTGATGGCATTTGGCACTCGGGTTTAATCCCGGTTTAGCTGGCCGCACACACATCTACATAACCGGGGCCAGTGATTGTAGAGCTGTTAGCTAACGACGCGCGCGCACACACACACATTGACTGTATTGTCTTCTGCCGGTGTCTCTCTCTTCGTCCACCTCGAGCTAACGGGTCCGACACAAATTCGGACCCCCTAACGCGAGCCGTTTTTAGAAGACCCTTTAACCATCAAAATACTCGAGCAAGAATCGCTTTGGACCGGGATAAAGTGGTAAAAAAATCAATCCCGCGGCCCGCTAGCTGACACAAATTCATACACTCACCGCTTGCTGTCCCAGTTCTCGACGGAACGGAACTTCCGCTACTGGCCGCTCACGAGCAGGGGGCGGGGACAGAGCGCGGTGACGTCACCGCATAGCAACGCCCTGCCGTAGATCCCCGCCGTGGATACCGGGATATTTGTGAGAGCGTATTGATGATGATTTCGACTGCGTTTCCTCACAAAAATGACAAATAAAACCAATACATATCAATATGAGATCAGTAGACAGCGGTTGAAAATGACTAAGTGGTGTTAATAACCCTGTAGACACCCACTTAACATATCATGTATCCTCATATGATTTATAAACCCAGCACACATCCAAATATATGAATATATATGAATATATATGAATATATATATATATATATATATATATATACACACACACACATCTATATAGTCTGCTGGACATGATCGCCCACTTCATGTATAGAAAGTAATTTATTACATTACCCAGTCAGTGTTTATTCCTTTGGACTATTTGTATTTGTTTACAACTTACAGAAACACTTGTATATAGACGTCGTATGTTGTCGGCCATTGTTGCTTGTATAAATGCACTTGTTTTTACATAAACCTAGTCAAATGTGTATTTACTGGTTACTTTTCAGATTAAGACTTTGCATTCGAAACATATGTTTATCGAACATGATTGTTATAACACTACAACACATCAACACCAACAGGGGCCATTCTGCATAATAATTAGTTTATATTTGATACTTTAAGAACATTTTAAGAACACATTTAATATATATGATGTGTGAGAATAACATGATCAATACATCTGTAATAGTATGATTTCTGATTGATTGATAAAAGCTGTACATTTTCTGTAAACGACTTTCTATTACACTTATTTTCTACTTGTGAAGTTTCACTAAACGTTTGATTGTTTCCTTAGGCCTACTTTGATTTGATGTTTGTTTTGTTTTTGTTTGAATTACACAGATTCCTTGAAATAGTAAAAAAAAAAAGAATAATTTTAACGTCCTCCACACTGAGTTGACACTTAAACGCCCTCGCAGGCTGCATGATGACACACTGCATTACTAACTCAGTGAAATCATGACCGACACAACGCCTTAGTGGGAAAAACAAGAAGCCGTGAAGCAAGACTTCATGGCGGTGAGCTTTGGTCTGTCAAATGGCAACATGGATGTGACAGTTTGTATTAAAGTGTTAATGGACCTCCACAGCAGGGAGCCTTGGATTTGATCCAAGCCTGAGTCTCATACAGGCTTGCCATGAAATCCTCGACCCCGCTGACCTCGCTCTCCCTCAGATGACAGCAAATGTACTTAAAGTGTGTCAACGCATCGCGCAGCTGTTGGGAAGTCATCTCATTGCAGAGATAAAAGGAGGAAAAATATGCAAATTTGCACAACAGAAACCTGCTCAGTCACGTAGTGAACCACTAGGTGGCAGAAAATATCCAGCACGAGTTAGTTGACAACGTGTTGCCTCTAAAAACGCAAAATCACGTCGTTTTATAGGCATTTAAAAAGACGCTTATGTGTCCAGGGCGGCTTAAAATGTGTATTTTCTGAGCAGTGTATCTTGATGCTGCAGATTCTTTATGTTTTATACCTTGAAAGTCACTGTGTGAAGCTGATTATGAAACCATGTCAACCAAAAAAAAGCTTTTTATTTCTTTATTTGCAGCCATCAGCGTTTTATTAAAGAGTAGCTGTCACTTTATTGAAGCGGTGGATATGTTGAGACATGAATCATCAGAGTAATACAGGTTAAACTGGTAACAACAGACTTTATCTGAGTGTCGAATGTTTCATGCATTTATTCCGAAGCTTTTTGCCCACATCAAGCGTCTTCATAGCAGCAACTCGGCACGTTCAGACACACCTGAAGCTCTCTGCTCTTCACATTTCCGTGCTCGGTCCCGGTCGAGCTCGACCAACCTGCCGGTACGCGGCGTTGAACTCATCTTTGACATTTTTGATCCTTGTCAAGCACACGCTGAAAGCTCTCCTCCTCCTCCTCCTCATCCTCTTCAGGGCTCACTGAAGCTTTCAGGAAATGAAGTTGGTTTGTGGGACGATGCTCTCCACTTTGTGATCTGCAGGGTTTGCAGATGCCTCGTAGTTACAGATCGTCACTTCGTGTCTGTGAGCCTAAAAAAAAAAGAGAGAGAAAGATGAGTTGACTAACAGCAAACATTCATGAATAAAGTGTTTCAGGTCAAAGCGATTCAATTAAAGAAAAGGCAGGACGGACCGCTGGTTATACACGTGTCCCACACATAAAAACCATGATCTTTTATTTATATTTGTTGTGTAATAACGCAGACCTGCAGGAATGCTGAAACATAACTTAACCAGGGCTGTATCTAACTAGATCTATCTGGAGATTATTTCCCACTCAGAAAGAGTTCACTGTATTAGATGATAAAGAAAAGCACAATATCCTCATAATTAAGAAGCTGGAGCCACAAAACTAAAATATAAAAAGGATGTATTTAACATGTTCTGCACGTCATTTTAAAAGCCTGCAGAGGTTCACTGGGTTGTTTTCTGTCACGTCACTCGTCACTTCTCCAAGACAAGTAAGTTCATTTCGTTTAGTTTTAACTTGTAACAATATCGGGGATCACAAAATGAATCAAGCAGCATTATCCAGAACATTAAAAGCAGTTTCTTTTAATGCATCTTCCTCATTGTTTGCAGTTGTGCAAATAAGAAATGATTAATGGAGAAAATGTCTGTTTCTCTTTTCTTCACCGTCAAAAACAGTTCATTAAATCTGAACTTTGACAGCATCAGTTATTGTTTGCTTAACATTTCCAAATGTTCTTCAGCTTCATGTTTTTCCTCCTGGTCATACACAATCTGCACCGGCTCTGTGCCTCCACAGCGGTTCCCATCCCCGAGAGAGTAACTCTTCACCCAAATACTCCAGACTTCCAGTCTGTGAACCGTGTCAGACAGTGATCTCTCTGAAAGGCCAAGACATCAAGACAGTGACAACAAAAGACTCAAAGACCCGACATGAATCAGAAAACACGGCACAAGCAGGACTCTGACCTCGCTGAATGATCCCGACATGCACGATCTTTGCTGTCCTGCCGCAGCCCTCGAGGCACGAGGACGAACATCTAGTGCTGATTTAATTAAATAATGTGGGAAAATGTCACCTTTTGGTAAAACGGTGCAGTCAACGTTATCATTTAATTAAAAAAACTAACTAAAACTGTCACCACAACAACATTGTGCCAACTGACCGATAAAAGATCAGTCAACATATCATCTCCGCAGTGACGAACTAAACGTAGAGGATCAGTAACCCCGTGGAATAAATCCTCCGTTCATGAAGGGTCTGTTTTAGAGCTGTTGATTCATCCTTATGATCATTATTGAGGTCTTTTAGACGATCAAAAGCACGATGTTTGTGTTTAAAGGCTGACCTTGGAGTATTCTCCCCGCAGACCGATGTAGTAGACCCTGGTGCTCTGCGCGCCAAAGTTCTTTGAGATGTGGACGGAGAGGTGCTGAACGTTGGAAAAACGAGCGATCCTGGAAATCATGACACACCGGGAGACATTTCAGTTTACATACTGAGAAACCACGACGTGTGTGTGTGTGTAAACGTAAAAGACAAACAGAGTTGGTTCCACTTATGTTTTGAACGCTTCTGTGACCAGATCACAAGGATTGGACTTCATCATGAGGCTTGGTACATTAAAGCTACATCACTTCTCCGTCTCTCCAGACTCAAACTCAAACTGTACAGTCGACATTCTGCTTCAGGCAGATCTATCACTTAAACTGTGGAACATTTGTGCCAATAATAAAAAAACTAAAAAAGGTACAATCGACAGTCTTTGTATGTTTGTGAGCGTGTTGCCAGCTTGGTCAGCAGTTAGCTGGTTGTGGCTATCAGTGATCAAGCTAGCAGCCACAATATGAGGAAGACTTACTGACATCAGGTGTTTTTAGACCGGAGGAACTTTTTAAAAAGTTCTTAGAACAGTTAAGAACTTTTATTGTGTTCACGCTGCAAGAACTGGGAATGATCGTAGTTCTTAGAAAGCCATATGATGGACTTTTTCAGCTCCTACTGCAGAGTAGGTACTCTCCGAGCAAAAGGGGAACCTTGAGTGATGCAGGTCTACGGTGATTGGTCGAACACATGAGCCAATGCAGCATCATTAAAAATCGCCATCTTTAAAAACCTGTGTAAAACATTAGCCGTGTAAGAGAAGTGATGTTGCTATAACAACCACCGACCGGGCAGGCAGCTCCTCCCCAGAACTGTTTGGTCTGAAAACACCTAATGACATCAACTAAAAGCAGAAGGAAACTGAACAATGAGCAGCAAGCGTCTCTAAAAAGAACTAAAATATGTGACTTTTTGGACGCCTCAGAAGACAGATGGAAAGTGTTCAGTCAACCGAAAGTTAACGAGGTGATAAAAATGATTTTTATTCTTTTTTAAAGTTCACGCTCTCACTTTGTCGGGTACTCCAGCTCGGCGAGAGGGTCTCTGTTGAGTCTGAAGGCTTGTTCAGGTTCTCTGCCGGTGTCGTCGAAGGACATCTGAGGGATGTTCTTGTACCTGGAGAGAAAAATAAGTTCATGAAATCACTGTCGTCTGGTCTCAGAAGATTTCGGGGCGTCCTGGTGGGACAAAGTCCAGCTGGGTTTGCTCCGCGACGGACACTCACAGTCGTATCTCGGCCGGATGAGAGTCGTCGTTTTCTCCAGAGATGATGATGCCCTTCAGCTTCACGCTGCCTGTAAAACTGAAAGAGAAAAGCAAAACAACAGGACGCTGTGAAAGACGAGAAGGAAGCAGACGCTGTCACAAGAGATGAACTGTAAAAGATTCAAACCAAAAGTCAAATCTGAAGCAGAATCTAAAGAAAACACCAGAGTCCATCTGATTATTATTAATGGAGAAGAAAAACCTTTAAACTTACAAACACATTTCATACTAATAAAAGTCATGTTTGTCCTCCTGCACTGCGTCTGCAAATATACTTGTTGAAATAAATGCAGGCGGAAAAGCCCGAAATGTGTTCATTCAGGAGAAACGGTTAAAGAAACAGCCTAATTATGACGATGATGATGGTTTTAGGACTTACGGGATGTTGAACAGCAGCTCTTCATCCGCGTCGCTCTCGACATACTGAAAGAAAAAGAGGACAAACGAGCGTGAATCCTTTCTCAAACAAACATCATCAGGATGCAACTGGTTTTTGGGATGTTTGTCACCTTGTCAGTTATATATTATTATAAATTACACTATAGGATCATTAATATAGATGCTTCAATGCATAAGTAGCTTTATTACCTTCGTGGTTTAACTACTTTATCTAGCAGAGGGTAGTTCAATCTATAATAATACAGTGCATTACATAAACTTGTGTTTTTTATGTCTAATTTTAATCTGAAAAGTAAACCTTTCTCTCTCTCTAGCTTCTTTTCTGTTGCTCTTTTTGAGGTTTTCTTCCATTTTCCCCTGTTAAAGGTTTTTTGGGGAGTTTTTGCTCATGCAAATCAAGTGTCTAAGGACAGAAAGTGTCGTATGTTGCACAGATTGTTAAGCACCTTACAGACAATACATTAATACAATGTCCATGACTACAGCTGTCTAACAAAAGTAGCTTATACACAATATTTGGTTCTTAATTTTAGTGAAGTTTAAAGTACCTCAAACATGCACTTAAGTTAATATACTCAGTTACTTTCCACCAAAATGCCCCAAACTGAGTCCAGCCTTTATAAGCAGACTTTAACTGCAGCCTCGTGTCACTTGTCAGCCTCGGTGATGTTAATAAAGTTTAGTTTGTTTTAATAACTGCGCAGCCCCACAGACACACCGAGAACAGACAGCGGTCCACAGGCAGGACAGCTGGCCGGGGAAGAGGCTCTGTGCGGGGGTTACCTTGTCCCGCTCGTTCCGCTTGTCCCACGGTTTGAACACCAGCTTCCCATCTCCGTCTCTGCTCTCGTTGAGGCACTGCAGCTTCTCCAGGTCGATGCGCAGGTACAGTCCGTACTCCAGGCCCCTCTCCGCGGGCTCATGCTCCCCCTCGCACCCGCAGCCGTGCCCGGGCCCGTGACCGTGACCGTGTCCGGACATCGTGGAGCTAAAAGACCGCCGTTGTTTGTCACAGACAGCTCGGACAAAGAGAAGTAGCTCGTCTTTATTTGGAAAGTGAAGTGTGCAGGTTTCACTTCGCAGCCTGAAGCGAACAGACTTCTGTCAAGCGAACAGAAGTTAGGAAGGTGCTTCCGGTTTGAGATTTTCTAAATAAAACAAGATGTTTGTCTAAATGGTAATTTAAGGACATTTATAATTAAATAAAGTAATACTACTATGAGCAGACAGCCAATCATATAACTGTCTCAACTCTGTCTGTATTTAGATGATAAAATAAATAATTGGGAAAATGTTGTGAAATGAAAACAAACTTTGGGAAATAGACATTTTAAAAGAACAAATGTTGAAATACAATAACCTGCAATAAACTTTTATCAGTGTGAAAAAACAGGATTATTGTGATTGTGTTTCCCATTGCCATGGCTATATTTTGTCTATTTATTATTGTGCTTATTTGTTTAATTCATATTAAACACTTTGGGTCTCCTCAGCAAAGCGCCTTTGAAGTTATGGGAGACATATTGTTTAATTGAGTTATTTTGAGACTAATGCTGTTTTAATGGCGACTTCAGGTCTCTTTGAAATGTTGAGTGGCATCAACAAATTAAATAACATGAATGGATTTACCAACCACGACAGGGATCTTAATTTAAAATGTTTAAAGTTAAAGTCCCTGTTTTACGTTTTTATTATTGACTTGCTTTTAGTGGCTTTTTAAAACTATCTGTAGATATTTATGCTTATTTATATATACCTATACACCAAAGCAAATGTGAAAACCTGCTCGGCAATAAACCTGATTCTGATTTTGAAGTGTTAAGCATTGAGACGAATTTGAATATGATAAAATGTTTTAAATTCAATTTTCACTTACCAGCTTTTTCTGGCGCTTACAACTCTATCCCACGGCCTTTAAAAAAAAAAAAAGGAAGTACTCAAATGTATTTTAAAGCGCACATTTATATTTTATGTTGAAGGGGAAGAGTGCCTCGCCGGAAATGATCCTTTACAACATTGTGGCCACTTTACCTGCATGAGCAGCAAAACACAAGTGACGTGCTCTCTGATTGGCTCGCATTCTCTTCATACAGCCATGCTCTTACCGCCAAACGTCAACACTGTCGCAAATCATTTACAACTGCCGTAAAGTAAAAACCACAGTCGCTGGTTATATTCCGCTCTAATTTATTACAATGCATCACATTTAATGAGTCATTGTGTGCTGTAAATATAAATCTAGTTAGAAAACAAGGGATATTTTGTTAAGTCAGATTTATTTTAACAGAAACGGTTTTTATTTCTCGTCCATTTATTCATGTTGTGACCCCTCAGGTTTATGTTGGGGCCCCATGGGAGGTCTTGTTCCACAGCTTGGGAACCTCTGATCTACAATATAAAGCTGAGCTTGAACCAATGTTAACTCATCATCTATTAAATCTATTGTGATCATGGAGATTGATGATATTTTGAAACAAAGGCAACACAAAATGTAAGTTTAATTGGGGATAAATGCCACATTACAGGATTTTAAAGAAAACACTAACAATATACTAATAAGTATTTATCGAGGCCTACAGGACAGATGGGAAATCCACATTCTTTCTTTTTTACTGTACCAACTTTTTGAATTTGTTCACTTATTTAAAGAGGAAATGGAAGATTTCTCCTGGTGGAACTCCCGTTCAGTAGAAACAAAGAGGATGTTTGTGTTGCTTGATAAAAACACCACCACACAAAAAGACTTCTGCACACACACAGTCTTTAAGGGCAAAAAGTCGATTTTAATAAAAATGAACATATAACATTTATTAAAATCTAATAAAATTACAATTTGTAATCTACTTCCTTTCAGGCCCATGATGTGGGGTACCAGGTCCCAGTGTTGAAAATAAATACATCTCATCATTGTTGTAGACTGAAACTGCAGACTGCCTGTCAACCTCCTTTCCTTATTGTTATTTTTCCTCATTCTTCTCCTCTGCAACCCTCACTCAAGCGATTTTATCACAGTGAAGCAGATATAAACAGGGACACACACATTCAACAGCAGGAAAACGTGATCTGAAGCCACAGGAGGATTAAAATAAGTCTACGATGTGTTGGTGCATGTGTTCATCATTTTAGCCCTACACGTTAAAAAATGCACCAGGAAAGAAAACCCTGTTTAAATATGCATGTGTTTGTTTTTTTTAAAAGCAAAAGTCTTTAACCAGCCATGTCTCAGGTGGAGTCTTGATGCCTCGGCTGACGTGCACCATGCATGCCAATTGAAGAGAAAACAGCATGTAAAGGTTTTCCTCATGTAGTGTCATGATTTGATCGTAATAAAAAGCAACAAATGACAACTCTTAGGATTAAAACAAGTTTTTTTTCTGTCCCATGAAGGGAAAAAATCAGCACACTCATTTGGTTTCTTGCCAAGAGTTAGAGGAGAAGGTTGATACCACTTCTCGTGTCTGTACGCTAATCATGAAGCCGCAGCTTGCAGCCAGTTAGCTTAGCTTAGCACAAAGACTGGAAACAGGGGGAAACGGCTAGCCTGGTTGCTAAATCCGTCTACCAGCACATTTAAAGCTCACTCATTAAAACGTTGTCTCATTTGTTTAATATGTATTTAAAAAGTGAAGTTTCTGTGAAAAAGTGACAACTCAGTGTTTTACAGAGTTATGATTAGTAACTTCCTGGTGTCTCCACTCCATGGTTGCCTGGCAACTGGCCCTGGCTAAGAAATACTTTGGCACATAACTCCCCGTAACACTATGAACTGTCAAGTATTTTTATGTAAAAAAGTAAAATAAAAGAAATAAAAAGGAGGAGCTGGTAGGTGGATTTTGTCACTTTTGTACAGAGATCGGCTAGCACCCCTGTTTCTAGTCTTTATGCTAAGCTAAGCTAACCGTCAGCTAGCTGTAGCTTCATACACACACAACAGTAGTATCAATCGTCTTATGTAGCTCTCGGTAAGAAAGCAAATTAGTGTATTTCCTAAAAGGTTGAGCTTTTTACTTTTAAAACATCTGCTGCAAAACAAGAAAAAGTAACAGACTGTGTGTGTGTGTGTGCGCGTGTGTTTGTGTGTGCGTGTGTGTGTGTCCTTTGCATCTTGTAAAAACTTGGGGGCTTAATTGTCCTAACACAGACGTCACACTCATTGACTGTCATTTACATGATTTAAATACTTATTTAAAAGACCCCCAAAACAGGCGCCACCACTTAAATAAAAAATAAGAAATAAAAAATAAAATCAACCACTTTTCCACCAATACTGAAATGTTCATATGATATGTACGGTGGGTAAAGATGACGGTATGTGTGTGTGTGTGTGTGTGTGTGTGTGTGTGTGTGTGTGTGCAGGGTCTCCAGTATTTTTTTCTTCTAAACTTAAATAAAAAAGAAAACATAAAATACATTCAGTCTGTTTCACACTACCGGCGGGAGAATCTGTTCTTGAAAGCTTTGATAGTTTTGGCCATCATGGGGGCGATTTCTGCAAGAGGAGGAGGACGAGAACATACGCTGCGTGAGATTTAAAAGAACTTTTTATGATCCTAAACTCTTGTACACACACACACACTTACTTTTGACCTGTGGCTTGTCCCGGGCAGCATGTCCTGCCCCCCCTGCTCCTCCACCTCCTCCACCTGGTGCTAAGGAGCGCGACGAGCCGGGAGTAGGGTCCAGAAGGGAGGAAGAGGAGCGGCTCGATTCACCGGAGTAGTCTGTGGTAGCTGGCCTTATTCTGAAAGACACAGGAAGAGACAAAAGGTCAAATATATAATTAAATGCATCAAAAGTCCTGAACTGAACCCAGAAGTGCAGAAAATAAGTGATGGACTCAATTTATTGAACATTTTGTCTTTAAAATGTCAGTTTACAACTAAATAAATGTGCAATATTACTTTTCTTATTTTATTTTGACTAAATGAATCTGACTTTTTTACGTTTTCTTCTTATACACTTTACATTTATTACTGTTGTTGGCACAAGTATTTCTAAGTCTTCTCACTTGATGGCGGCTGCGGCGGTGGTGGAGGACGCGGTGGACAAACCGCTCGTGGTGCCGAACCTCTCCTGCCGGCGGCGGACGTCACGCGGCGGCTTGGCGACAGAATTCACAAACGCCATCTTAACCTGCCGCCCTGCCGGGACAAACACAGCGCTCACACCGAGACACCAACACTGCAACACCTTCATCAATAAACATCCCACATCAATCTGTTTGTTTTTTTCTATTTCTTTTTATTGTGGATTAATCTGATGATTATTTTCTCCATTAATCGATTGATTGTTTGGTTTGTAAAATGTAAATATATAAAATAATAAAATGATTAAATACAAGAAAATAGAAGAAAAAGCAGCTCATCCTCACATTTGAGAAGCTGAAATGTTTTTACATGAAAAATGACTAAATCAACCGACTGATCTGTCAACGGCCGGATCGATTCAGCTTGTATTTCCTGCTTGTTAGTTTAATTTATAACAAGACGTACATTTTTATAAACTCTTCTATGTTTTTATGCAAAAATCTTAATTTGTAAAGTAACCAGAAACCAAAGCTTCTGATAAATGAAGTGAACGATAAAGAACATTCATTTCAGTAAATCTACTTAGTTACATTCCACCACTGACAATAAGTGGAGATGTAATCAGCAACACAAAGAGAGAAAGAGTGAAAGTCTCTCCAACCTTTGGGCTTGTTGGCGTGAGCGGACGAGATGTTCTGTGTGAGCAGCCTCAGCCTCTCCTCGCGCTCGTCGTGCAGCCTCAGATACATCTCCCTCCACGACTCGTACTCCTGAGGAGACTCGCGCTTAAAGTCCCGCCGACAGTGACGCATCCACAGCTCGTCAGATTCCTCCATAAACCACTGGAAGAAGGAGGGGGGGGGTCAGTCTTCACAGGGTTCCTCACATTTTGATTTCAATGTATTCTGATGTCTCGTTGGGGACTGAAAGAAACTGTAACTGACTTGACTTTTACATCCCCTCTCCTGTACTGTATATGACCGAGGCGGAAGTTGTAATTTGCTTTGTTGATTAACAGGCGTATATGAGAGGGAGACTATTCATTAAGGACATACATACTTGTTTTCACTGTGAAACGTGGGAAAATATCCCTTAACATGCAGTTAACACATCCTTATTATGTAGGAACGTGTGTAATGTTCCTGGTTTGACTAGAGAATAAATCAGAGAGATTAAATCTTATTTTGAGATCAGCACCTCTCGGCTCGTGGCCTTCGTTCGGGTGACCCTGAAGTCGCCCATCAGCCCAAACGCGTCACAATAAAGTCGTTTTATTATACAAAAGAGCTGCCAGAGTTTTGACCTCTTCAGAAAATCTAAAGAAGCTTATGTGGAAGATTCAGGAAGCAGCTGGGCTTGTATCGTTTCAGTTTGAAGACTTCATCGTGAGGACATCTTGGCCGGTCCTCCACTACTTCAAAAGAACTGTTGGAAGATTAAAAGTTGGTGCGTGCGTGCGTGCGTGCGTGCGCGTGCATGTGCATGTGTGTGTGTGTGTGTGTTACCTGGTTGCTCTGCTCGATGCGGTACAGCTGCTCTGGTGTACATCGCTCCAGCACCGGTTCCAGGATCTCAAACGGCACTCCGCCCACCTCAGCGATGGCTGAAAGAGCACAGACGCACCAGACGGTCACACCTGTGCAGTGTATTTGTTTTACCCACCTTGGGATAACAGCTGGGTGGGGTGGGAAGTGACCACAGAGGAGTGCACATTGACTCTCAGAGATTAGCCCACTTGACATGAAATCTCTCTGCGTAGCGTTTTAATGTAGAAATGTATTGTAAAAATAATGTTCTGAACACATTTAGTGCTTATTTTATGGTTTGCACGCTGGTGACAATGCTGAAGGCAGCTATGAGCGCTCTAGTGCCATCTGCTGGGAGACCCGGGGACTGTTCTGTAGATTTGTGGCTCATGATCTGAACATACAAGAGCTCCACTCACAGTCGATGTTGTTCTGCAACACGCGGATGCACTGCTCGTACAGAGTCATCATCCTGGGCAAGTAGGAAGTCTTGGATCCAGAGTAGACCACCATCTTGGAGTTGAATCGTTTCCCCGTGAACCCGGCGTCCTCCTCGTCGTTGCAAACGGGAACTGAAAGGAAGTCACAGAGCACAGATACGCTGACGAGAAGATCATCAACAACGACTTGATCCGAATTTACACGAGTGCAAAAACACACGTGTTCGTACATCTCAGGTCTACGTTTTGGTTATTTGACGCCCAAATTCTATTAAACGGAGTCTGAGCGAGTCAGAAGCCTCTCGGCGTCGGAGGTTAAAGCTGCACAGCTGCAGTTACGCACAAAACATTCGTCCCTGACGCAACTTTAAGACTTTTTACATGAAAATTCAGTCACATTGAATCATGTGTTCAGCTCCACTGATGTTCACAGAAGACAGTGAGACAACATGAGAGCAGTGAAAACGCTTTACTTAATAACACGATCACTTAATGATAATTATGAATAATTATCCAGGGCCTGGTGAGGGCGCTACCTTTCCGTCTCTGAGGGGACAGCGGTGTGACGTCGATGGAGGGCAGAGGTCTGTAATTGGGTTGAATTGCTGGCAGAGGGATTTCAGGTAGAATCGGAAGGGCCTCGACCACCTGCAAACAAAGTTACACCAACATCAACCATCTGCAAACAACACAAGAGTTTTATGTACAATACATAATAAATAACAGGCAGAGAAGAGTCGTCAAATTACACAGTAAGTAAAAGGAAAAGTTGAAAAAAGAAATGTTCTTGCTGAGAGTTAGAGGAAAAAGATGGATACAGTTTAACTTCAGCTGTGTTTTTACCTTTGGACAGTCAGGCTGGCGGTTTCCCACTGTTCCCAGTCTTTATGCTAAGCTAAGCTAAGCCATGCTAAGCGCCTCCAGCTTCACATTTCATGCACAGACAGTTGTTGATCTCACTAAGTGAATACGCATATTTCCCCAAAAAATAAAAACGAGCTAATGTTTCTTTACTGCAGCTCCGGTCCGTGGAGAGAAACACCGACACGATCAGTGACGTCTTTAAACACAACCACATTTTCACCGTTCAGACACGAGATTCCTTCAACGTGAGGATTTGATGTTTGTGTTGACAGTAAATGGATGTTTTTACAGTTTGGAGTTATAATTATTTTGTCAAACTAGTTCCAGATTATTCAGTGAAATTCTGGTCTCCAATAAATACCAGTTTATATTAATACTGATGATAACAACGTTAAATGATATATAGATATAAATAATATTTCTCACCCTCTTGCGTTTCTCCGGCGTCGCTGCAGCTGAACTGGAGCCTGAATGTGGCCTCTTGCTACTCTGAGAGCCGTTGGCCTTGCTCGCTTTGGAGGAAGAGGAGGAGGAGGAAGAGGAGGGCGCGGGCGGCGCAGGAGGGGGGGTGCGCGTTCGACTGGAAGACGACGTGGAGTGAGACGGTCGACTGTGTGACGAGGAGGAGGACGACGATGACGGCTGCTGCTGCTTCTTCTTCTTCTTCACCGACGGGGCGTCGTACGTGAGAAAAGACTCAAAGGACATGGTGGGAGTCTCGAAGGCCTCCTCCTCCTCCTTAGGCGGAGAGTCCTTCGGCGCCCGCGGTTGCCCTGGCAACACACAGGCAAAAAGAACAAGTTAGAGGATGCAGTGAATCATGGGACATCAGGAGCCTAGTTTGAACCTCATACTGCATTTGTGTTTACTGAATAACCTTTGTGACACCTTTCAAATACTTCTTAGCTTTTTGGCAGCCAATTACAAGTTTGGTCATCACAACTTCACAGGTGAAATCTTCAAAGTGTCTGACAACAAATGATCCAACAACTAAACATCTTCACATTTAAAGAAGCTGGAACCAGCAAATGATTGAAATTCTTAAAATGCTAAATGGAATGAATGTTTATTTTCTGTCTATTAACTAATTGATTCGCCCGCTCTTCTTCTCTGCTCGCGGCTACATTAGTCGCTACTAGCATAACTGAACTGTAAGTGGTTGAGTTGCATTGTGGGTAATGTGGCTGCCAGGTTTTTTGACAAGGAAGCATTGATTTTGATCCTTTTTTAAAGCTGTTCATCGTGAGTGTGACAATGTGACATCACTGAAACGTCTTCTGATATTAAATATTAAATATGTGTCTGTGCGGAGGTCAACAGTTCACGTCTTATAATCCGTCCATGCAGAGGACAAACAGACACTTGATATCGCTGCGGTTTCTCTGGAAGACACTCACCGTCATCTCCTCCCTTCTTCTTCTCCTCCCTCTTACTCTCATGCGTAGTGGACTTCCTGCTGTGTTTTGCAGACTTTTGTACGGGACTCTCTCGATCTGTGCTGCGTTTCTTTCCTTCACCGCCTCCTCCTCCTCCTCCTCCTCCTCCTCCTCCTCCTCCTCCGCCTCGATCACTGCTCGTCTGTGCGTGCCGGTGCCGCCGCTCCTCGTCCCTGTTTCTGTCGCCGTGGGAACCGTGGTGATGGTTTTTAGTGGGTTCTTTGTTTGGTTTGGCGTGGCGGGTCTCTTTGCGAGGAGGAGGTGGACTAGGCTCCGGCTCCGGCTCCGGCTCGGGGCTCTCGTACTCGTCCGACTGGTAGCCTCGTCGCGGCGGGCTGTACTGGACGGGTGGAGGAGGTGAGGGGGAGTAGTTTGTGTGATAGCCTCTCTCCTCCTCCTCCTCCTCCTCCTCTTCCACGTAGGGGGGCTCTTCCTCGGGGGAGGGCTCCCGGGGGCGTCGGTGGTCCCCTCCACCACCTGCCTCCGGGCCTCGAGAGTGTGTGTGTGAGCGCGGAGCCTCTTTGCTGTTGGTGGGTCTGCGGTGAAAGACAGACGGTGGTCACAGAACCTCAACACAACCCTGATGCATCAGTAAAATGTCCCTGTCTGTCACTTAAAGCAACATTTTCTTTGGTTTAATACGTAACAGCTAATTGTATTTATATCATCAATACGGTCACGTAGCTTCAGTCACATGGTTCGGTCCTAACTGACACTGTTTCCATTTGGTGACACGTCGCACTTCCACCTCATCAACCCGCAAAGTATCTGTGGCCACCAGGAAGAGTTTAACATCCAAAACATGCAACAACCAACATGAAGCTTCAGGAGTTTAACATTTCTAACCTCTCACAGGTTAACATGTCAGAAACTCAACAACAGTCTTAAAATGGTGAAATGTGCAAAAAGCCGAGTGAGCGTTTTCGTGAAAACACAACTAATGTTAGATGTTTTCAGCAGGAGACACATTTCTGTCTTCACAGCTCAAAACATTTAAGTTACACAAAATGAATGTTATTTGTTGTCCCCTTGTGAGCGACCAGATAATCTTTGTTCCTCTTTAGGCCTCTGAGAAGTTCTAGAAATATATATAAGAAAATAAAACGGGGGGGGAAGAAATACTGGCCTGGGAGACAATTTCATGACGTGTTTACAATGTTCTCTTTTTAATTCATTTTTCAGTTTCATTTTATTACTATTTACTATTTAACAAGCTGCGCCAAAATATATCCTACTGATCATTAAAGAAAAGTGCATCAGGAACAAAGACCGGTGAACTATTGATTATCTGTCGTGTCCCGTCTCTCATCAGGAACTCTGGAAGTTTATTTAATTTTCAAGAGGAAGCGAACAAGTTTAAGACCCCTGCAGCAGATCCAGGCAACCGGGGACTGCGTGTTACAAGCAGCCATTGCTTTATTTTAAGGGGCTCCTTATTTAAAGGGTGGTTGTCCACCTACATTGTGCGTTATCACTGCAGGAACAGAGACGTACAGTGTTCGGGGACGTGAGACTGTTTGCACGTCTAGGCGCAGGTTTGCAGGACGTACCTGTCTGCAGACTGAGGAACCAGTTTCTTCCATTTGGCCACGAGGCTTTTTGCCACCTCTCCGGCTACATGATGTTTCCTAAAAGAGTTCACAGTCTTCCCGACTCCAGTTTCCTACAAGAGAACAAAACCAAGTGCAAACACGGACACTGATCAGCTTCTTTCCTCTTAGCATTTCAACCCAGGTTCACTTATTTAATTCAACAGCACAAGGCAGAGCGAGTGACAGTAGATATCACATGAGAAGTGTCCCGACACCCTTGTATGTTTTATCTGCGTGTGTTTGTCTGTGAGCTGCAGAGTGAGTTTAGCTTTTACTGTTGTTATCATGTCTTTGGCAGCTTCAGCCGAGTGATCTGAAACATGTTGAGGCAGAAATTGCACCTGACAAGACAGAGGGTTTGGGTTTCTTTTGTTCGCTGCAAAGCTCCACTGCACTACAATCACTGTGTTATGTTGGTTCTTAACCAGAGTAGTCGGGGATTAAATGCCTTGCAAACAACACTTTTCCAAACTACTGATCTTATCTGTGTGACTCTGACGTCCGAGCAGGTCACTGCAGCATTACGTCTTGTTCTTTTACTGGCCGACATTCTGGTTTGGAAATAAGTCAATAAATCCTTACCACCAGTATGTCCACGGTCATGGGAAGCTCCCCCAGTCTTTTCAAAGTCTTCAGTAGCTGGAAAAATAAGAGAAAATAAACATATTAACGTCATAATTTAGAGGAAGATTCTGGCATTAAAGTGGACGCATTTTCAATATCAATACTACACCAGAGATCAACACAGCGTGGCTTATTAGATGTATAATTTGGCATTACTAAAGATAAGTAAGTGAAATATGAATCTTCACTTAAATATAATATATTTCTAAATAGTAAAGAAGGTTATATTTTTTGTTAGCATTAGCATTGATAGACTGGGTTATTACAGGCTGGATGATATGACAACATATCCTGTGAGAGAATACTGTCAGAGATTTTGACAGGACGCTAAAACCAACGTAACTATCCCTTTAATATCAATAATGAATAATAATGTGCGTTATAAAATGAGTGGCAAAGGATTTGACCTATATTGCCATCTCCTGTTTGGACAGCAGAAATATTAGGTTCAAGGGATTGTGGCCGTATCTTGATACACCGTATGTTTATTTGCTGAAAACAAATCCTGAAGATGCTTGTTATGTGAATATACTTAATTCTATGTAACGGATCTTAAATAGACTCATGTCTGTATGAAGGCACGGCCATTTCTTTCTTCACAGGTTACACTTTCAACCACTGTTCTACCTGCAGCAGGGTTTACATGTTCTCAGATGTGGACTGCCTTTGCTCACATTATCTCTGTATTAAAACTCCCTGACCTGCAGAGTATACACCTGGTTTACACCTGGTTTACACCTGGATTACACCTGGATGACACCTGGATGACAGCTGGATGACACCTGGATCACACCTGGATATCACCTGGTGTGTGAGAGGGGCTCTGTTGCTGACCTGTCTCATTAAAACAGCCTGCCTCACGCTGTGGCCCTGCATCATGGGGACCGGGTGATGTCGTGGCCTAACGGGGCAGGGCTGTAGTTAAACCACCGAGCTGCGACTTCACTGTTTATACAAACACAGTTTAGTAGTTTAACCCGGAATGTGTCTTCTTTTAAGACAACCCTGTCACACAGATCACGACTGCTTTTGTCACACACATCAGCAGAGAAAGTAAACAAAGGCGACGTCGGGCGTTGTTAATTATTATTTTATCTCCTGTTCATTTCCAACATTTTGAAAGCAGGTTGCAGTGCAGGGGTGTGCACCTGCGCTGTGAAGTAGAATTGGGTAAATGAGCTGAACATTAGAGGCCTGGAGTCGCTGTAGCTGACATGACTTTCCGCACTAACGCTGGTTAGCTTGATGGCTAACGGCTACTGTGGCCCCGAGTTTCGTTACATGATAAACTGTGTTGCGGTTAATGTTGTAATATTAACAAGTGTTGGAGTATCTACGGGCAGGTATTATAGCAAGCTGACAGGTGGTGGTCTTAGCTAAAAGCCAGGGTTAAAGAAGTACGTTATAACTAGTTAAAACCCCTTAATTATCGTGACGTTTCACATGATGCCTTCACAAGCTGTCGGAAATGCTGAGGTTCTCAGGTGAGCGTTAGTGATTCCAAATCTATTCATCAAAGCATTGTCTGGGATCCTTCCAAAGTGTTAACTTGACTTTTAACAGGATCGGATAATACCAACGTTAGAGATGCACGTGTATCTGTTGAACTAGAGTGAGATTAAATTAAGATTTCATTTCAACAGTAATGTATGAACCTTCTGCATTTATTTTCTACTGTTTATTAATCTTTTTTCAATAACTTTATTGAGCAGTGTAACTGTATCAAAAAGCAATTTCCCTTCTGGGATCAATAAAGTATTCTGATTGTGATTCTGATTTTGAGAAACAGATACTGAAACCAGTTATTTTGGAAGATTTTTTTTTTTTTAAGAAAATGCAAATGTATAGATTGGTATTGAAGGTTACACTGGATTATTTACTGGTTTACCACAAATTCTTGTACCTGCAAAAGATCACAATGCCAAATCAACAAAACACAAATCCAAACGTGTCCCTGAAATCTGAATAATAAAATCTGAATTGTACTGTTGATTGTTTTCTGCTCAGACATATCCCAGTAATCTGTAGTCACTGCAGTTGTTCTGCTTTGTTGTTTGTACATTTGTTGTACTGGAAGAAGAGCGAGGATGAGTAATATTTACCTCACAAAGCACGAAATATGAGACAACGATGGGATATTCGTGGAAAAGAGAGGGAGAGCTCTAATTTCATCTCTACTATTAATAACTCATCATAAGTTCCTGTATTATGTTTACCATACAGTACTGAACCACTCAATTCATCAATAGAACCAGTACAGAAAACTACTACTGCTGCGGTTTGTGATGGAAAGTCAAGTTAAGCACAATTTTGAGGTGCTTGAACTTTGCTTGAGTATTTCCATTTTCTGCAACTTTCTGCTTCTACTCCACTACAATTCAAAGCAAATATTGTACTTTTGCTCCTCTACTTTTATTTGATGACTTCAGTTACGAGTGGCTTTGCTGAACGAATACATTATGATGTATTATAATAGGTTAAGATACGACTTTACTGATGCCAGGGGAGACATTCACAGCTACAAGCTACACAGCAGTATATAAACTAATTAAAACCAGCCTAACACTTAAGTGTGCACATGAATGCATCAATAAATATAATCCAATAATATAATATTATTTTTTTAAGAAATGGGCCATTGTGCACTATGAGTTTTATTATTAAGTGTATTTTGATATACCTGTGTTTAAGTAAAATTTTGAATACAGGACGTGTAAATACTTGTAACAGTGGTATTGCTACTTTTACTTAAGGGAAATATCTGAATACTGCAGTTTCAGAAATACTATTATTTATTGCCCGAGCAAACAAAGCAAAATAATGCTTTTACGTGAAAGATTTTCAGAAGACGGAGCCCGACAGCGGCCTTCAAACGCAGCATTTAAAGAACGGTTGCGACTTTCGGTGAACTGCCGCGGCCGCGGCTCCGTTTCGGGCACCACAGACAAATCGTCGCAGTTCGGGACACGGTCGGTGCTAAACCCCAAATCTGTCTCTCTCTCAACCTGTTCAGTCGTTACCTTTCGAGGCTCTGGATTCTCCAGGAGCCGGGACTGAAGTCTATCCACTGGTTCCAGCAGTTCCTCCGCCATGTTTACAGCTGGTACCCTGTCGCCCGGAAGCTACTTCATCCAGACTGAACGGAGACAGTGGGGGAAAAAAAGAGGTTCCGCTACATTAATAACCCCTTTAAAAATAATAATGGTATCATTCTTGAAAAATAAAACATCACAAATAAGTATATTAATAATTTAATCATTCAGAGTAATGGGGGTAAAAAAAACAACAACTGAAGTTTGTACGTTAAATAAACGGCCCCGGAAGACGGAACTACGTCACAGCACAGCTGACGGCGCACGCACGGTACACCTGTTAGTTTGACGTCAGTGAAAACGCTGAATTAGCGTGAAGTATAATTTACAGCGTAACCTGGTAACCAGTGCAGGAAAAAAACTAAATACAGTTACTCAAGTACTGTAGGTATTACTATATGTTATACTATACTATATATATAATTCTGCTCTACATTTGCTTGAGTTGACAGCTTGAGTTTCTATTCAGATTACATCGTTTTAAACACTTCCTGTCTAGTGAAAACCATGTAGCCCATCTCCAAAATTTCTTTATTTTGAATGTGAATGGGGATTAAGTGTTTCTTTATGGGTTAACTTTTTTTTTTTTACTAAACTAAATTAACAATTTAACCCCCCTCCTGGATCAGCTGGAAAATGCCTCGTCACAAAGCTGAAAACAATGTTCATGAAAAGCGAATCTACAAACATATGATGATCTTATAGAATATGATGCATGGCTGTAGATAGTTACAATTAGCACAACTTAAACATCTACAGCAGTAAAATGCAACATACACATTAAAGCAACAGTAAAATGAATCCACAAACATCACGTGATGCAGTAAAACACTGACAGGGACCATTTAAGTGCACTGTGAGTACATTTAGCTGATAATACATACTTTTACTTAAGCACGGTTTTGAATGCAAGACTTTTAATTGAAGGCTAGTGGAGTATTTGTACTGAAAACCTCTTCCACCACTGGGAATAAGTATGATTAACAGCCAAACAAAGGAGGCAGATACACAAGACTGAAACCAAAGCTAAAGAGAGCGCCGGCCTCTTATGGGATATTTTTGGAGGGGAGGGCGACGAGGGGTGCCTGTATTTGGAAGTGGATGTGGATGTTGGAGGTGGACAGAAGAGGGTCTGATGTGAGCTCAAGGAGGCGTGGTTGGATTTTTTGGGAGGGGGGTAGGGAGGCGTTGAATCATAGGTCACAGCTTTGGTTGGGACCCTGATTTCCCTCTGATACCAACACACACACACACACACACACACACACACACACACAGACACAGACATAAACACACACAGACACACAGCACTCTGGCAGGCTGACAGAGGACGGAGGGGACGAAGCAAAGAGGAACAACAAAAAAAAAAAAAAAGACAGAACGTTGAAGAGAGCCCGAAGAGAGAAGCAGAGAAAGCAAAAGGGGGGAAAGAAGAGCAGGAACGAGGCCGGAGAAAAAGGTAAAACATGTTTAATTTCACTGCATTACAGCTTGTTGAGACAAGACGAGTTTGTATCTTACAGGAACCAAAGCACCAAGATCTCCACTCACTCTTTCACTTCCACCAGACTGCTTCTCAGAGGCAAATACTGCACTTTTTACTCCATCACATTTACCTCACAGCAAGAATTTATACAAACAAAACATATACATTTATATAAACTATAATTATATAATATAAAGTAGTTTCACTTCCACCAGCTGTAACATTCAACTGCTGCTTGTGTGTTAATGCTTCAGTAATAATATATGATATTATAAGACTCTGTAATGGAGCTTTAAGCCTAACGAGTACTTTTACTGTTGATGCTTTAAGTACATTTTGCTGTCAATACTTTAGTTCTTTTACTTAAGTCAGATCTCGACTGTAAGACTTTTGCTTGTAGCAGAGTCATTTTACATATTGCACCTTTAACTCAAGTAAAATATATACAAGTACTTGGAAACTGCAAATCAAATGAAAAGTCTAATGACGCCATCGTATCAATTAGTAATTAATACTAATATTTATATTCAACTGCTGAGTGGAAACAATGTGAAGCAGTTGCTGTTGGGATAATACTACACTGCCGGGGGTGTCAGTCCTTCTCTTTCCAATCCTTAGCTGTAAAACACACACACACACACACACACAGCAGATATAAATACCCTCATGGGATACGCAGAGGAATTCAGCTTCAACCACAGAGCGATGGAGGTGGTGGAGAGGCATGCAGGGTGGTGTTTTGTGTGTGTATGTGTGTGTTTGCAGGTACAGGTGGTGGACAAAACATTACTTTAACTACTTTACATACTGCTGGGTATCTGTTTTTACAGTAATCTATAATTATACATAGTTGATTATATTTGGAGTTATTTATCGGAATCCATAAAGTAACTAGTAACTCAAGTAAAAAACAACAGTTATTGCAGGTTTTAAAGGAAAAGTTTGACATTTTCAGAAATGCACTTACAGGATTGGCTTTGTTAGACGAGAAGATTGATTTAAATCTCGTGTTTGTACGTTACGTGTGGAGCCTGGCTCTGTCCAAACGTACAAAAGAATTCAGCTATACCCAAAGTTTGCTAACATTAGCCGCCTCAGGCTGTGTGTTATTTCTTCTTTTGACAGCGTGACCCGTCACTGTGATTCAACCTGAGCTCCGTTTCCAGGTGGTTACAGTAACATCTGTCAGAGTAACTAACTGCACACGTGGATTAATGCATTTCAGTGTTTGGTATCTTGGTCACCAGACAGATATCTGACCTGTTACTGACACCTGACATCCTGCGGGGTTGGATCACATTTTCAAAATCCTCTGTGCTCGAGTATCTCACTTGAGAATAACATGGTAATATGATAAAATATACACTAAAATATTTTTATTAAAAGGACAGCACAGAGAATGTCTAGCGTTTTATAGCACCAAACAACTGTTAAGCATTAGGTTGTGTCATCTGTGTAACTGGGACTCTGTAATCACTGCACCTGGTCATAGATGATAACTGATGTGTATAAAAAGGAATAAAGATTATTCCAATAATGTATATATAACAATAACATAATGTAGTTCATAATATGAAAACTATTGGTAAAATAGTGATTTTTATTATTGAAAACTATTGTTCTTCTCTTTCTTCTCATTAATATAGCAGTC
>JAVQJD010040391.1:0-37525 GCA_036023655.1 Nannoperca australis
ACACACACACACACACACACACACACACACACACACACACACACACACACACACACACACACACACACACACACACACACACACACACACACACACAGGGTGGTGGGATTAGATGACAGAATTAGTTCAAACCACTGGTCCTTTACTGCCTATGATTACTTTAATCAGTCCACTCTCAGACCTCCAGTTCAGCAATCTCATCCATGTACGCAGCCTTCTTCATCTCAACCTCATCCTCCAGCTCCTCGTTACACTTCTCAAGGTCAGCAAGCTCCTTCTGTAGCTCTGAGATCTACAGACATGCAGACGACACCCAGCAATGGTTATTCATTCAAATAATACTTGCAAAGATTTCTACTTAATTATCTTGTCATATATCTTGATTTTCCCTTCAGCCATGGAGTTGGCAGGCATTCAGGGACTTTAACCTCTGTTCTGGTTTAATGACAAAATGACAATGACAGATCAACTTCACTCACCTTCTTATCTTAGCTAATGTGTTTGTAAACAGCAACATTAGCAACATGTTTCTGACCACCTGACAACTACAAATCCCATATTTAGATACTCTGTTAGCTCTGTTTCCATCTCACCAACTACTAGGAAATATATCTGGGTTTTTAGCTGCTAGATTTTGATGCTGGGCAGGTAGTGGTAGCTAGCACGAGGCTCTATGGATGGTGATGACAGTAAGTTGATCTGTCCACCGTTTTTATTCAGACTAAAATATCTGAACACCTGGACGGATTGCCATGAAAGTTTGTACCAACATTCGTGTCTTCTTCAGGATGAACTGAAATAACTTCCTCTGACTTTCATCTAGTGCCATGAAAAGGTCAGACTTTACATTTTTGCTTGATGACCAAATAACATAACTAAATAACTAATGACATTCCGACCAGCTTTAACAGTACTGTGTTTTGTGCTAATTAGCAAATGTTAGCATGCTAACACAATGGTAAACATCATGTATGTTAGCATGCTGATGTTTGTATTTAGCTCAAAGCCCCAATGTGCCTAAGTACAGCCTCACAGAGCCTCTAGCATGGCTGTAGACTCTCATTCTTGGTTGTTAACATGTCTGAACAGCTGGAAACAGAATTTGTGGGCCGTGAAACCAAAACAATGAGCTAAAAGAGAGAGGGATCAATCCCTTTGGGTTGGTCACTACCACAAGCAACCCCTTTCACATGAAATATAGTAATTTCATCCATTTTTATGTAAAGATTGATAGAAATTGAGCTCTACTCAAACCTTTAGTTTGTCAATCAACCCGACCCACACAGATAAAACAGGTTCCTTTACTTATACCACAAACTAATGCAAGAGCATCACTCCCCCCTGTGTCTGAAGCTGTGATATCCTGCCATGAGTAATTACAGCAATCACAGAAGTTCAACAATTAGCTGTCACAGCCAGATGGGGATCCAGGCGGTCATGCTCGTCTGTCAGCAAGATCATGTGAGCAGAGGAAGACCCCGGTTACAACTCACAGGCTGATGATGACGCCCCAAGTCGGTGGAGTCACTTACTCACGCACTCTCCTCCGTTCTCCCTGGCATGACAAGTGAAGTCTGGCCGCCTGTGTACACGAGTAGTGGCATTCAACCCTCATCAGTGTCTGCTCTATTATATACATTTCTGCGTCAGGGCTGATTTCACTGCAATCTGTTTGTTTGGCCATGTTGTGTCTCCGTGAGAAACCAGACCCGAGGCATCCATCACAGGCGAGAGAGGAAACAGAGCAGATCAAGCCGTGCTGTCCATCAGTCAGGCTGCATTCTGCCGAGCTGGGAATTGTGTGTCACATATTAGAGAAAAGTAGATGATGTTCGGCTGTGGTTACAGAGGCTCACTGTTTATTTAAAGAGCTGGAGGTAGAGCCACAGCCACAGTAATGAGAACCAAACCACCATGTTTGTTTGTGTCAGCTGTGGTCTGGCCACTGACAGATGTTTAAGAGACTCATTTGAATTTAGTGTAGGACGTTTCTGTTTCCTGGAGTCACCTGGTGATTTTACCTGAGTTTCCTGGTTTGTGTCTTTATTGATGTCAATTTTATTCAAAACCCCTTTGCTTTCCTGGCACTTTGCTGCTGGCTGAGATGAGAAACCTCCCATGATGGTTTATTTCCTCTCATTCATTTGTAAAGGAAGTCTCCAGTCAGTGTGTGTGTGTGTGTGTGTGTGTGAGTGAAGTTTTAAGATGTTTATGACACTGCAGGTGCTCTGAAAGACTGTACTTAATAACTGAGGACACGGAGGGTAATAAATCTTGACTGAGCTGAAGCCGAGCCCTTCACATCTCCCGCTGAAAGTGTCCAAAGAGTAAACACTCTGGTCAGCAGGATCTCCCACACTGTTGCTCTGCTGTCACTCAGCTGCTCCCCACTCCCTTTGCCTGCTGTGGGAAACCATTAATTTCCACCATTATGTCTGATTTAGGAGCTGATGGCTGATGCAGAGCCAGTTGTGGTTTTTAAGACCCCTCTTTTCTCGGGCAGTAAAGAGGTGGGAAACATTATGGGAAGATCTGAATAAGTAGGTAGTAACTGAAGGATTTAAATTACGTGTAACTGAGACTAAAAGGGTCAGTTCACCCCAAAAAAATACATATTTTGTTACTTACTAGCCATGCAGACAGTTTTGGTTTTATAGATTTAGACTTCCAACACATGTGGAGGCAAAGGTCAGTTGAATTTTGTTTATGGGGCTCATAGCATTGAACAACTGCACTTAAATAATTCAGCCACGTTTCTTTCAAGAAACAATGTTCCCATAACTCTGGATAATTCTCCAAAAATGTTTCATGGGAACTATCCCTTAATCCAATAGTTTGACATTTTGGGAAATACACTTCAATTGCTTTCTTGCAGAGAAAGAATATCGATACCATTGTAATGTCTGTACGGTAAATATGAAGCTACCCACGTGCAGCCAGCTAACTTTGCATAAAGACTGCAAATAGGGGGAAATAGCTAGCTTAGCGGGGACGACCAAACTTCAGATTGGCACTGGACTAAGAAATAGTCCAGCACATCCTCCTAATAAAACATAAGTTGTGTGTCTCAGTTTTGTACACATTCAACAAACAACATTTAACATGTTAATTAGATTGCTTCAGAGGTGGTGATAGGCTGATTTTGTTACCTTTGGACAAAACCTGGTTATCGGTTTCCCCTTGTTTCCAGTCTTTGTGCAAAGCTAAGCTGAGCTAACCAGCTGCTGGCTGTAACTTCATATTTAGTGTGGAGACATTGAGAGTGATGTCAATCTTCTCATCTACCTCTCGGCAAGAAAGCTGATAAGAGTCGAACGAGAACTATCGCTGAAACATGCTTCTCCAGCACAGCAATCTTATGGAGATGTTTGCATGGCCACATCTTTTGTACTTGTTGTATGTACAAGTATACTTGTATAAAGTTGTTTGTTTTTTTCTCCTCTAATTTGAACCCACCCCTCAACTGGAGTTGGATCAACCAATCAGCTTGCCTAACACACGTCTGCACAGTGTTCACAGCAAAAATCTCTGAGACGGTCATCTCAAGATCTTGGCAAAAAAATTAAATCGCAATCTGTCTTGATTTTTTGGGGTGTAATTTGGGTGAAGAGTCCACTCACCAGCGTCTTTATCTCACTGACGTCCTTTATCTTTGGCAAATCTTTGACTCTTGACCCTATAGCACCTCCCACTTCCAGTTGTCTTCCATCACCACTGCGAACCACAGCAGAAGATGCTGTACCACACTCGTACTGCAAAGACAGGAGATGAGGAACAAGTGCGGTTGTGAATGTTTGACCTTTCATTTTGAGGCTGCAAATGCACAAGACCATGGAGAATAGTGCTTTCTTTTGGGCAGTTAGGTGTACTTTGACAGGAGTGCAAAGAGCAATCAGAGCCTCTCATGATGGTTAAACCTCTCCTTGTGTACACCACATTCCTGATTAGATGGAACAAATGCACCCAAAACAAGCAACACAAGGGTGCACAGGTGTGTGGGAGTCAGCCAGCAATCACCATTACTGTTCAAACTCCATAGCAATCATTTCAGCATCGAGACAATTGCGTCTCGTAATCGAGGCCAGGCACAGACAGGACGGTGTCCAGCTGGCAAGAGAAGAGATCGAGTGGGAGGGAGAGAGAGTGAATAGAAGGGATTTAGGGGAACAAGAAACACACCTACGCATTTAGACAGACACAAATATATAAATACGCCAGATACCCTTCAGCCTTGCCTCTAAATGAAGAACACACGGACACACACACACACACACACACACCAGCGTCCACTCCAGTGCTGCTGAGAAGCCTGGGAAGGCGGCCAGCAGTCTGATTACAGCCCTGACCTCTGAACCGGGCAGACATCCTCGCCCCAGAGGGGGTTAGACCCACCGGAGCTATAGTCTGACCCCAATGCAGCCCCTCTTCTCTTGCACTACACACACACACACACAGGTAGACAAAGGCATTCTGTTCGGGTCCAGAACTGCACCTCTGATTCTCAAGTTCTCCCCTGGTGTTGTGTTAAGAGGGAAAGAAAACAAGTGGGAGTATCGCTGTGTGATTTGTGAAAGTTGAGATTTACATCTGGACCTGACCGGGCCGTTTCAGAGGGAGCGAGAAGGTGATGTGGTGAAAATAGGAGGGGTCAAGTGGTCAGGAGGAGGAGGATGGCAGCTGGTTTCTTGAAAGTGTGTATCGCTGGTGGAAAAAGTACTCATTTTACTTAAACAAAAGTAGTAATACAACAATTTCAAAATAGTTCTGCATTCAAAATCCTTTTCAAGTAAAACTGCACAAGTATGAGGAACAAAATGCACCTAAAAGTATCAAATGTAAAAGTATTGATATATCATCATATATGACAATATTAGATTCTTAATACTCAATGTGTAAGTGGCATTTTACTGTTGTAGCTGGTCAAGGTGGAGCTAGTGTTTCTTTAAATGCAGTTGAGTGGTTTAGTCCAGTGTTTCTCAACCTAGGGGTCAGGTCCCTTCCAAAGGGTCACAAGATAAATCTGAGAGGTCGTGAGATGATTAATGGGAGAGGAAAGAAGAAAAAAACAAACTTCTGCTACACAAGTTTATATTTAATGTTTTGACTTTTGTTTTATCTTTGCTTTTTTGTGAAATTTTGGAAAACAGTTATGCAACAATATGACAAGTTTTGTCCTCTCTTTGGTGCAACTAACAACACAGAGTGTGTTTCCTTCTACCAGTTTTTATGCATTTCCAATGTGCAAATTAAAAACCCCTATGGGGAAATGCTGGCTATGAGTATACCTATATACCTTTATGATTATAAACATATAAAACATGACAAGGCAAGGGCCTCCAGCCAGCTACTGATTTTTTGTCAAGTGCAAGTTGAAAAGGTTGAGAAACACTGTTTTAATCTTTAACAATGTATTTTATAATGGTATTGATATACCCCCCATTTAAAATCATGTATAACTAGTGTCCATTGCTGTCAGATAACAGAAAACAATATTTGCCTCTGTAGTGGTGTAGAAGTATAAAAATGCATGAAATGGAAATATTCAAGTACAGTACAAGTACTTTGAAATTGTACTTAAGTATAGTACTTGAGCAAATGTACTTATTTACTTTCTATGACTGGTGTGTATGGGTGTGTGTACATTCATGTGCATGTAAGTGTAGCTCAATGAGAAGCCATAAATAGAATTGTAATGTACACAGGCGGGTGCTCAGAAAGGCTTCCACCTCATGACATGTTTATGTGTTTTATGCTACAGTGTGTTGTACCTGGAGGCTCTCAGCCAGCTGGCAGTGGTACTCCTTTACATCCAAGGCCGGCGTGATGTCAGGGCTGCCAAATGTAATAACTGCCACCGCTCCTGTAGTCCGTTCAGCTGGCTCCAGCAGACTGTCCACTGCCTGCTCATACATGCCAAACACACAGACATTATGCAACTTTATACTTCTACTCCACTAGATTTCAGAGGGAAATATTGTACTTTTTACTCCATAACATTTATTTCACAGCTATAGTTACTTAATTCAGATTTTACATACAAAACATGATTGCTTTATAAAATATGATCCCTTATTATTGATCAAACTACACAACACTATACTAAACTATAATAAGTAGTTTAAATTAGCTCCATTTAATTTCTATAGTTTGGTTTTGCTACTTTTAAGTTAAGCATCTGAATATGTTACTGAAGTATGTAAACATTATCTGCAAAAAGGTATTTAAAATGTCAAAAGTAAAAGTACTTGTTTTAAAGACAAATGGCCCATGTGAGTGTTGTACTATGACATTGCATTCAATTATTATTACTAATGCATAATGTGTAAGTAACATTTTTCTGTTGTAGTTGGTCGAGGAAGAGCAAATTATATCTATTTTATGTACTGTTAAGTGGTTTTATCATATGCTTAAGTAGCATATGATAAGCTAATCATATTTTATTAGCTTATCATATGTTTTCTATGTAAAATCTTAATTTGTAATGTAAATAGTAACTAAAGCTATCATTTAAATATAGTGGTGTAAAGTATAAGTATAAAGAGGCAATGAAATATGTACTAAAATACAGTACTTGAGTAAATGCACTTAGTTTACGTTCCATCTCTGCAAATACAAAAACACACAGTACATTTTGGTGCATTCACACATACATCAAAGACCTCAACATGTACGTCTTCAGCTTCCAATATGCAGCCCCTTTAGTAAAAACTCCACATCCTTTACAGAGAAAATGAACTGTTACAGAGCTGCAGTGGCACACTAACATTTCTCTCCTTTTCCCTCCACCTAAATAACGACATGGCTGCCGATTTGTCAGGGGAATATGGGGTATCTGGAAGTGCTGATAATAACAACAGTTAATAAAACAAAGGGAACTTCTGTTTTCATTTGGTATTCAGCCGCGTTTCCCGGACTGTGAGTTATCGAGCGTGTCCCACAGGGAGTGTGTTAAACGCCGAGCAGCCGGGCTTTGCAGAGAAAATACAGAGTGATGGAGTTGGTCCTGCTTCGGCTGCCTCTCTCTCTGCCTACAGCCTCTAGATCTGATACTGGGACGCGTCTGTCATCTCCTAGCAAGATGGAGAATATTGTAGAAGGTGGAGAGAGCAGGATATGTATGAATGAGATAAAGGTAATGATGTGCATTAGAAACGTGCCTATTTTAAAGCCCTTGTTTGACATCTTGGGAACATACGCCTATTTGCTTTCAAGCCAAGAGTAAAATGCACAGACAGACACAAATTTCATATCTGTCAATTACATATAAAAGGTGTTCAGACAGAAAGCAAACAGTTTTTGCTTCACGTTATTTGGGCGAATTTGATAGCTAGACACGCTTTAGACACAGATGCCAACCCGCTATCCTAAACTATGATTGGCTTGCTTTCTAGACTACAAAAAAACTGAGAAGGGTTTTAAATTATAATGCAGATTTCTTCTTGAAGCAGATTCACAAAGCCCAGAGACACCTGCATATTTCTTGCTCAAACTGAAACATTTTAACTTGCTCCAAAGCGTCTTCCTATTGACAAACAGTAAGGCTACAGGCAGCAGATGGCTATCTTAGCTTAGCACAAAGACTGGAAACAGGGGGAAACAATTAGAATGGCTCTGTCCAAAGGTAACAAAATCCACCTAGTAGCAACTCCTCTCTCATTTGTTTAATCTGTACAACAACTGATATACATCAAATTATGGTTTTATGGTGGGTTACGTACCAGACTATTTCCTGGCCGGGAGCAGTGACTCCCTGGAGGCTGCCAAGACATAGTCCAGCATGTAACCCCCTGTAAATCTATGAATTGTCATTTCTACACTTTTGTTGGGATTCAACAAACCACAAATACTGTGTTCTTTAAAGTTACACAGAGTCAGACTTGTGATCTTTGTGCTAAGCTAAGCTAAGCAGCTGCTGGCTGGAGCGTCATATTTAACATACAGATGTGAGAGTGGTAGCAGTGTTCTCATCTCAACTCTCAAAAAGAAAGCAACGTTTTGAACTATGCCTTTAAGAGACTGGAATAAGGACTCAAATGAGCACAAAAAAAATAAATACGGGCCTCATTTTGACTTGTTGCTCAATTCACTAGATTACATATTTTGTGTTTTAATCTTCTCCGTATACGTTTCTGTTCACAGTGCTGTTTTTGGCTCTTCAGCAAGGTGACCGGGGTCATCACAGCTGTGTTTGTCACCACAGCTCTGGGCATTTCTCCAATACTCCTGTCTGACCTAAGTGCTACATTTCAAGGCATTTCTGTTTCATCACACTGCATCTATACAATATATCCTCTCTCCACCTCACCAACTTGTGCTGGGCCTCCAGGTTAGCCAGCTGCTCCTCATAGATAGCCACTTGCTCCCTCAGCGCCAAACACTCTGCAGTCACAGCATCCACTTCCTGCAAAGAGAATCAAGTTAACAGAGAATAACAACTTAATTTCTGGAGGTGTCTGAGAGGAACACTGCAGTCTGGGAACTAAATCACACCACAGGTTGAAGAAAAGTAGAAAAATAATTTCCTTTGTTTCCACCCTGAACAACAATTTTAAGAACCATCAGCACCAGCACATCCACCTGTTTCACTGAACAGCAAGTACACCGCAATGCAGAGGAAGGGGGAGGAGGAGGAGGAGGAGGAAGATCAGAAGGAGGCTAACTAGACACAAAAGCCCTATCCACCAATCCATTCGCCAGCAGGGGTTCTCAGCTTATCCACTCTTTTTAAAGAACCAGATTAATTGGTGTTGGATGCAATTACTGTGGGTGCATGCATGTACATTTGCTGAGAGGGTTTGTTGGTGAAGTCGTGGAGCCTCGCTGGGAGGGTGGCAGGGTGGCAGGGTCCTTGATGGACAGCAGTAAGCATAAGTAGTCTGGTCCTGTTCAAATATCATTCAAATATCAGAGAAACATGTAAGTCACATTCTGTGCAACTTTTTGGCCACTCACGGGCAGCAGGACAAGCTGTAAACATTGTATTTTTGGCATCCAGGAGAGCAACATAGCATTCATTTTGAGATGAATGTTCCATATTTATTCTGGTTTTAGCTCTGTTTTGGTTTCCACCAACTCCTGAGAGATATATCTGTCCCTTTAGCTGCTCTATGTTCATCAACTAGTGGATAACTGTGTCTGTCTGCTGTTTGGTGCTGTGTAGGTAGCTTACAGAGCTTTTTGCTGAAAACAGCAGCCTGCTGATACTGATGCTGATGAGAGCGGGGAGAGTGAACCAAAACATTAAAGCTGCCAACCCACAAACTATCAGATTCAGGTTCAAATGTTGCTGAATCCTGATTGGTGCTTAAAATAATGTGACATCACCTTCTTCCAATGGGGCCCCACCCCATTAAAACTATTGAAAAAAAGAGCACAGAGAAAAACACAAATACAGAAATCAGTCATGTGAAATAAGAAAAACTGTTACAACTTTTGCAGAAAATGGGGCATTTGTTTAAGACCCAATTGCTCTATACGTTTCCTTAACATCCCAAAATCCAGTGTCAACCTTTCTTCCTACTATTTCTGCTCCGATGAGGACCCTGAGAGTTCGAAACTAAATAGAATTCTGGTAAATATCATTAAACTCATTTCACCTCTGCTACTGTTGTTTACTGCAACTAGGCTTGGTGACACAAGACATTACTGAAGTACACTTTAAAACAAAGCAAACCTGCCTTGTTTCATCACTGTCAGTCTACCATGATGTTGAGAGAACTGCTGCTAGTTTTGGTTGAACTGTGTAGTATTGGCTCCTCTCCTACGCATCTCTGCTCTTACCTCCCTGCCAATTTCCCACCAAGTCTTGTCACCTTGCAGCTGCTTCCAATTCAGAACCAGAGAACTGAGCCAGCAGGAACATTACGGCACCGTATTAGAGCCTGCATTACATCTGTAAGGGGGAAATTAAAGCCTCCCTTGCATCTGGCCCGGCTGGGGGGGCTCTGGCATGTGTGAGAGAGGGGGCGGTGGAAAAGTTGGTGGCTCAGGTTGCAGTGGGCCACCAGCCCAGATTGTGTGACTGCTGGTGATCAACACCCACTGGGTAGGGCTACAGAGGAGCAGCTGTGGCGAGTTTCAGCTGATTCACCAGGAGGGGAGGAGGTGCAGTGAGACGCTCGACAACACTGCCATCTAGTGCTGGAGGTACACTATCACAACAAAGGTCTGATAACGTGTAATACAGCACAACAACATCTATAAATGTTTTATAGTCACAAATAACTCAATTCAACATTCATTTATTGGTTTATTATTAAAATCATTATTATTATTACTGTCAGCGCTATCTAAACGCTGACATCATCTCAGTTTGAGCTTGGAGATTTCAGATTTTGTAATGGAAAATCTGCAGTAACTACTGGGAGTGAGGAGTTTGAAAAACATGGACATTTACCAGGTATGGGGGGGTCTATTAAAAGGTGCTACTGGGTGCATTATGGGAAATGTAAAATTAAGTGGTTTTGGAGCTTGACCCATAATATGGACTAAAAATCAGGGGATATCAGCTCCTGCATCTTTAATTTCGGATATACTTATATCACGTCTCTCACAGTCCCCTTTACCTTAAATAAAACCATTCTTAACTTAACCATATAGTGGGTTAAAAATAACTATTTTTAACTGCAGAACCTCTGCCCATAGTGCCAGTAGATTCAATATTATGGTTATATAATAACTATTATATACACAACAACAAGGTGACCATTTATTTTATACTGAAAAATCCACCAGCCTTTGTTTTTCACTTTACAATGAGCCATTACATCTGCCGTTATAATTGTTTGTAAGTAGTTAATATCGTTTGTTTTATAATTTATAGAGCTGATGTCTTAAAATAACGAGGTGTAAACACAAGCCAAGTTGGACTGAGAATATGCTCCAATTTAAGGCATCCTTCAACAAAAAATGGGATCAAAAGGTATTTTTAATTTATAATTTTAATGGATTTATTTCTTAAATTATTTGTAATTCACTTAGACACCCTTTATGGATTTCACTTCGGTGTACGTGGTAACAATAACGTTTGTTTGTAACCTTAGTTTTGGTACAAATTACATCGAGGTTTAATTACTGAAGTTTACCTGACTCATTTATGTATATATGTATAATCAAGCTGCATGGTTATTTTTTGTAGGACCTCAGTGTTTCTAAATCTTTTCTACAGCCTTGTCTTCCACTAACTTGTCAGTTGTCTTCCAACAAGACACCACATGTGGTTGATGTTATATTTGTAACTATTACCTCAGCAACATCTTGTCGCTCCTGCTGGAAGAGGACCCTCTGCTGTGCAGCCTTCTCGTACTCTTTCACCAGATGTTCAAGCACTTTCTGCAGCTCCTCTGTGTCGCACAGAATCTCATCCTGCAGGGAGATGCAGTGAAAACACTGATGGATCTCGACGAGATTATAGATCAGGCCTGCCTGTCACTTTACAAACTCAAGTAAAATTGATGTGATGGGAGAAGTGCAATGGACCGTCTATGAGAAAACCCAATTTAGGAATGTCACACAGAGAAACAGGCAGCACACACACCCAGCAGCAGCAGCAGCAGCTTACCCTCTCCCTGCGCAGTCTTTCCACCACAGCATCCAGACTATAGTCTGGCCCAGCCACAGTGGAGGTGATGCTGGAGGTGGCTTGTCGACCGTTTAGCTTATGTTCTAGTTCAACAATCTGATATTCAAGGGACTCATTCTCTTCCTCAAAACAACGGGCCTAAAAGGGCACAGAGGCAGATTAAATAGGGACAAAGTCAGAACAGGTATGTTCTGTGCATATATAGATTCACTGCTTCCTTTAAGAACAAAAGGCATGACAGCCGTGGGAAAATAAAGTGCTGATGTGTCAGGAGGAGCAATTTTGTTCCTACTCACCAGTTCAATAAGCTTAACCAGGCGATCATTCAGGGCAGCGATGATGTTGCGATCATGGACAAACCGGTTCAGACCATACTTGTTCAGTGTCTTGGCAGCTACAAAGTCTAACTTGTCACAGTCACACTTGTCAACGGCAACACCCCTAAGAGGAGGATACAATGTACCAAAGACTGGACTGAGTTTTGAAGGATCTTGGGGGAGATCAACTGAACTACTTTCAGGGATAGTTCCTTACTTTTACCAAGTATGCATACAGTATACAGTAATACATCCATTTGACATATTAAAAGAAATGAAACAAGAAGTACAGCATCATTCTTTACATTTTTAAGTGCATTTCTGCCCTACCCTTTACAGTAAATGAACATAGTCGATCGTGACATCATTTTATCCATGAGCACAAAAGGCATTCAGGAAAAACTGTAATAATCACAACACCCAGATTCATGAACTTAGCAACCAAACATTTGATTCTGGTCAAAAACATCTTAAATTCTACGTATTTCTAATCCACAACATTTGATCCTGTCACTAACAGATCAATATCATAAAATTGCTGCCCAAAGTGCAGCCCAAATTCTGAAGCCGCCCTCTTCTCAAGAGAAACCCATGCTGACCTGACGGAGGCCCGGTACTGCCCTGCACACTGCATACTCAACCCTCCATTTTGACTCCAGTTCTCATCCTCAAACAGCTTGCGGTATGAAGATACTCTGAGCATGGCCATGGCTTTGGATTGGATCAAACTGGGCTACAACACAACAAGCAAATGGTGGCAGTAGGTCCAAGGTGGAGGTTTTATATTCACAGGGAATGGGAATGTAGCATTGAGGTGAAGGATGTCTCACCGGCGACTGAGTAGACTAAGTATAGCATGAACATCAGCCAGTAACGATTTCACATGTACATGAAGAGTGAGCCCCAGAAACCAGGGTACAATTGTTGTTCATCTAAGTAAGAGGCTGTCAATAAGACTTGCACACATTCTTCAAAAAGGAGAGGTTGAAAGGAAAAATAAAACAGCTTTATATCGTTTTTATTTCTGTTAAATAAATTAAATGCACCAAAAAATCTGAAACAGGTGCTGAGTGTTTACATGTGTACCTTTAAATGTACCTTCATTTTATGAACGGATTGTGACAAAAACTGAAGACAAAGAGCACAATGATGGATCCATACAAATGCATCAGCTGGTACAGTGGCATAAGACATAACACTTGAAATCAGAGGTTATTGATTATATAGATTTTGTTGGACATGAGGCTAAAGTGATAAAGAGAATCAATAAATCTCCAGGAACAGTTTCTTCAGGGCCAAGCCACCTTTTGGCAACGCTCGGCATGATTACGACCAACGGAAGATTCTACTGTGTTGATGGCAATAAGGCAGAAAAGAAACTACTCGAAACTGGAGGAACTTCAGCCTAACAGGCATCTCTGTAAGTGTCATGATTGTCAGTGTTGTCACATTACATCATGTGCTCACATCTTCTGCAGATCCGTGAGCATCTTAGGAGAAAACGTGGGGGCTTTTTTCTGGCATCACTACATCACAGAAAATGCAGAGCGAGATAAATTAATGTCATAAATCTTAAAACTAATGGGACTGGGAAAGCTATTGCTGTCGTCTCTTAGGTAAAACTGTTAAAAAGGAAACTGTGTTCGGCAGAGAAGTTCCTTATTTCAATCACCATGGCAAGTTTTGCAACAGTGACTACAGAAAAAACATTTCCTCTGTGGCACAAATGAGAAAGGTGCACAAAGACGGGCTGTATCCTGCAGAGTAATGGGCCATTAAATCTTGCTAAACTTGCACCCAGAAAATGCTGCATCACTTAAAGCAAAGAGTGTTACTCCTCTGTATTTATCCATGAGGAGCACGACTACTGTGTCTTGGCAACACACAGGCCTAAACCAACCAACGATGAGCTGTAAGATGTGGCAGAAATGAGAAAGAAGACGTGTAAACAAACAGAAATGAACAGTACCAAATTCATGACAATCTGTAGACATCAACACAGATTTGCAACACTATACCAACAGTCAAATACCCATGAAACAGGGAAACAATCACTATTTACACCATTTAAGACATCAAGAACCACAGAGGGTGATTCTGGTGGACCAGGAAGTTAGTGTGTTGTTTTGTAACTCCAGAGAACCTGGTTGAAAAGAGATGCTCACAGCTGAAGTTACACAGAAACATTCACGACACAGAGTTTTCTATAACTAGACGATAAAAACAATGCAGAGCTAAAAATGTAGTATTAACCAAAAACTGGTTAGATGGTGCAAAAGTAGAAGAAAAATATATTTAAATAACAGTTAAAACACAGCGGGTATGGTAACAGATAATTCTCACATATATCTCAATATTGTCCCCTCAGTTAAAATGCTGCAAAATGAATGATTGTCGTGATTTATCTTAAGCTCAAACATTCTTAGTACACTTCCATAATAATCCTATTTTAAACTATTTAATGCTTTGAACAATATAATAGTATTCAGTTTACTTCTTAAAATTTTAGGAAGTTCCTTTTCTTTAGTGTCATTGAGTCTTTCTCTTAGCATCTATGGATACGAAATGTTTTCACATTCATACCGCTCATTGTTCAGGGCTTATTTTGGCATGAGCACCTACAATAAGAAGGGCCAGCGTGGGATGAAGACAACTTTAATCTGGAGGCACAAGGCCTTCAGAAATTACACAGGCACCAGTTCAAACCTCTCCCAAGTGCTTCCAAATCCAGAGAGCGGTCATACTTTGAATGAACTAAACATATGACACTTGGTAAAGTCATAAAAGTTCTTATGGACGTCTTCCTCTGCAAACCTGCTGCACTGGTCTCCAACAGATGTCCTACAGGTCCAGGTCCTTTACCAACAGTAAGCCAGGACGGGAATCGACTCCAAACCTGACTGACGTCATGAGGAACCAACGTCGGTTACTCCTCGTCTCCTGCCATTAGGAAACCCAGAATGAAGTTGATGGCTTTATGCCGGTCGTGTGTTGTCTGCCTGCCCATCAGGTTGGGAGGCGGTCGGATAAGGAGGCTTGCAAAGAGTGTCGCTAGAACACAAAAACAGAAAAAAGAAAAAGAAAAAGAAATTATGTATTAACATAAGACTTACTGACTCAAGACTCATTATTTTCCTGTCGAGTACATGTTCTGTAAAATAAGAAAATATCTGCCATTAAAGCATTCACGTTACTGTGGCCAACACTTGGTGAGGATAACAGGTACCATAAAGATGATGTGTAAGATCCCTGACTGAAAGAAAATCTAAGGTAAGGCAGAGAGGGAATCATTAGTGCTCTTCCCTACAACTATAGATCACCCACGATGCCTTTGACATGGTGCAGTACATTAGCCTAGACTGCTTGTTGCAGTTGTCCACTTTAAAAGGTTAATAAAACAGCATCATATCATTACTTGTGAATATAAGTCTATGAGGCATTCAGGGGTCATTTGAGGAGTTTTGGTTATGGCTTGAATTTTTGTTCCAACTGATTGAGACCCATACAATGGGGTAATAAACATTACACCATCTGTTCATTGAGCTATAAAGTGTAATGAACATTTAGACAGGAGGTATCCATTTCATACCTATGAGGTTGGCTGTTAGGTTGTTGTTGTGGGAGTGCTTGAGAAGTTCCTTCAGAAAGGCCATTAAGTAGCGAAACACATTGCGGTGAGCCCGGGGCAGCTGGGAAATCAACTGTCAATTGTCAAAAGTACACAAAGATTAGTTGTACGCATTACTGTAGATGAAAAATCCTGGGACAACACGGAGTTAAAACATACACTTTCTGCAGTCTTTTTTTTTATACTGTTCAATGAATAACACTTTAAATACCTCTAAAAGAAACAGAACAATGCCTAGTTGGAAAACATCACACAGTACATTGCAGAGCTAATAGATAACTACATGGTATGTTAAGTGTAGTCACTGCACCTGCTTGCAGAGGCGGCTGTCATGAGCGGAGTCTAGGCACCGTTGGTAGAGTTCATAACACACCACTGGCTCCGGCAAGGCCTCCAAGAAGATCAACAGAGCCTCAGCTACAGAGTGGTTACAACCAACTACACAAACAGTTAGGGAGGAACAAGCAAATATGGGGCCCAAGGTGGGCCTTCTGAGTGCATTATTCATGTGCATGTTAACATAATAAACAGGAGTTTGGGCCCCTGTCATGTAAAGGTTCGTAGCTTGCAAGCTTACTTAGTATTCAGTAGCACTGAGAAATCAACCCATCTAACTTCCTAATACCACGAAGCTACATGATTACAATTTCTTCTGCTATTATCCTTAATTGGTGAGATCTGGGCTTGTGGTACTGGCTTCATAGACAAGGATACCGACGGAGTCGGGGATGCTGGTGTCCAGACAGTCGATGATGCACTGCAGCTCCTCTTGTAGGCCTGGTGTCTGGAACAAGTCCTCCTGGGAGACGTTCAGCAACAAACATGGAACATTTAAAACAGTTCCAACAAAGTTCACTAGTATAACTACTGTTAGTTTGTTATTGTGTCTTGTGTAAATACAAGTTCTCAGCCCAAATGGATTTATAAGACACAAAAATATAATATTAGAGTACATGAGTTCTTACATTACAAACAAAGTACTTTGTCTTCTGTCAAGTTTCTTATAATCATTCATCCAGAAGAACTAATCATATATTAAGGACATTTTACTGAAATGTGTAGCCCTTAAATCATCATACAATGAGCAATAAAACATGAAATGGACTTTAGCCTCGCCTAGAGCACAAAGCAAACAAAGCCCTTTCTCTTCAGGGAGACCTGTTTCCACAGCGCCTGTTAATGTGCCTAAACACACAGAGAGAACGTTTGACTCACATAAGTCACTGTAGTTGTTTTAATTTAGGTTTGTGCCAAACATCAGACCATCTTTCTTTGTACATTAGAAACTATTTGTGCTGAACATCATGAATGTTAGTGTAATCTGTTTTGAAAAATAGAAAATGAATCAAATCATTCAAAATGAAGATTTCACTTCAGTGATCCAGCAGTGTCCATGTTTTTTTAAACATATAAATGAGAAGATGCGTATTATATGTGCAGTTTCTTGTTGCTATCCAGTGAAAACCATGTATCTTCAAATTTGGCAATTTTGAACATAAAAAGGATTAAGTCCTTCTTTTATAGGTTGAGAAAAAAACATTCCTACAATAAATAAATAATTTAAAAACTGAAAACAAGGCTGGGTTTCTCAGCTCATTAAAAGTTTTAGAGATACACGGTTTCACAGCACAACAACTCTATATAAAATGCATATTGTCATATGAAGATAAAAATGTGGGATTTTTGGTTATCATTCTATCGTGTTATAGCCTTTGTGTCTTTAAGGGTGGATTAGATGAAATTGAGACAGTTATTAGACCAAGTAAGAAGCGCTTGTTTGGTCATCATATGTACATCGATGATGTTCATTTCCTAAAATGTGCTTGTCTTTTCAAGCACCAATAGCCAAACCTTAATATGTCATCTTATCATATAAATTAAGTACTTTTTTGCAAAATACTATTTCATCTTAACCATCTGTTTTCCAGGAATTTGTATGTATTGGTCCTCTGAAGAAAATATTTTACATTAACACATACACAAGGACTGAAACTCTAAAAGTTATAAATGCTGATGTAACATCCCAACAAAAATAAATAATAAACTACACTCCTCACTCTCCCAGTTCAGCAGTCTAATCACTTCTCACTGACGAACAACAGCGAGCACTTTATCAGTTGTAGCCTTCTCACCTGATCACAGGACTTTGTGAAGAGATGGTTGACGAGAATCCACACTTCCTTGGGGATCTTCAGAGGTTTGTCCTCAACACCATCCACCATCAGGAAGCTCACCTTCGACTTTTCCTGATGGGAAATAACCCAGTCACTTTGTTTCATACTGAAACCACAGCAAATTGGATTAGATTTTTTCCTGGACTAATATACCAATATCTTTCTATTGATTTAGTTCAGAAATTATCGGAATTCATGACATTATTCCCGAATGAAGTGATTCATAGAGATCAGTGGAATGACTGCACCTGACACAACTGATCAACTAGTGATGGGATAGGAGCAGCAGTGATTTCAGTGTTGCCTCTGGGGTCTGGAAATTTGAAGGAGAGCCATTTTACAGAAGGCTGGATATCACTTTCTTTTTGTGTCTGCAAATGGATCCCCGTGACTCACGAGAGACGTCCAAAAATAACTGCAGCTAGCGAGGCTGCAGATAAATGCAGGGAAAACTAGAGAGGGCCTTTAATGGGGTATGATGCTAACATGCAGAGCTAATGTGATATTCCGTAAAATGTTTTAACACCCAAAGCTTCTACTGTGAACGTTCGGGGTATTTACAGTAACGTGAATCTTCCAGAGGGGATTCAAAACCACGAAAGCTTTTAACATAAAATGTATAAATTGCTAATGGTCTAATTTATATTCTAAATGGGTATCCGTTTACTCATGCAGCTATTCAGTTTCACTGATCAGTAACGAGTTATGAAATGGAAGAGGAGACTTGTCGTTTGGTTTCATACTGTAGGACTGTTTGAGCTTAGCTGAACAGACCCTAACACTTCCTCTTATTAACTTTAATAGTGCGTATACGGCAGCGGTGCAGTGAGGGTGACCTGCTGTGAAATGAGATTTGGTGGGTTTGTGTGTCTAAGCTTCATTGGGCCGATGTATCCTGCCCTCAGTGGGCCAGAGGGAGATTTAATGGGTGACTGATCCACACACACAGATTATAAGCAAGCTAGTATGGTCTGGTCTGGTCTGTGATTGCCTATGGGTCACCCATTGCTGCCCTAGTCAGCTTCCTGAAATGTAGAGCGAGTATGCACTGATTGTTTTTTTTCCGATTTGCTTGTGAACCCACTTTTTTTAATAAACCTAAGGTGAGAACAGCAGGTAAGTGTCAGCGTACCATATTTTAGCTGAAGAGGACTGCATGTTAAATGAACAGACCAACATTTTTAGAAGTACGCTTTGTTACCTACTTTCAGAGTCAGATTAGAGATTTGATACCACAGTTACGTCTGTGCATTAAGTATGGAACAAGAGCTAAGAGGCGATTAGCTTAGCATTAAGACTGGAAGCAGGGGGAAACGGCTAGCCTGGCTCTCTCCAAAGTTTAGAAATACACCTACCAACACCTCTAAAGCCTTATAATTGTTGTTTGTAGAGTTTTGTTGTCTCATAAGCCTTCTAACTTATAGATCTGTTACTCAAACTGGACTTGCTGGATCAGATTTCTTGTTGTCAGCAGTGACAGAAGCAACAGACCACCACTAACTCAACCCCTTTGCATTGTTTTAACACAGGTCCTTTTTGAGGTGACATAGTTATGAACTTAGGAGAGAACACGGCTAGCTCCTTCCCTCTGCTTGCAGTCTTTATGCTAAGCTAGGCTAATTGGCTCCCAGCTCTAGCTCCATACGCGACATGAAAATTGGTATCAAACCTCTAGCCTAATTCTCAGAAAGAAAGTGAATAAGGATATTTATATTCCCAAATATTAAACTATTGCTTTGCTTTCTGCTTGCTGGACAGCAGAATAACAATTTTAAAGTTAGTGGTCCAACCATGTTATGCATAAAACAAAATGTGAAATATATTTCTACTACAGTATTACATATTACCAGGGATATCATATCCCTACATGACTAATTCTAACGATGCTTGAAGCAGATTCACTTTATGACATGAACAATTGAGGAAGGTCAATAAAGTGTCATAAAGCAGATTCTTGGTCTTGTAACTAAGGTGATAGTGGCCCCGATTTGTCTGATCAGTAGTGCCAGTGTTATTATTTTACCTTTTCCATGTAGCTGTCCTCTCCCTGAACAAGAAGTCAGCCCACAACCAGAGTGGAGAGTTGGAAAGGAATGATCAAGGCAAGAAACAAAAGAAGAAAGAAGAAGTAGATAGAAGTGGTACGCATAAACACAGAATCAGAAAAGCAGATAGATGATTGATAGTTCTTGCATAAATCATTGATCAAATACACCCGGTCAGTAGGAAAATGGAATAGCTTAAAAATAAATAAAAGGAGTACTGAATGATCGTAGCACTACATCCCAAAGCCAAATCAGATAGTCAAAAACAGCATTATGGAAACAGACAGAGGTGAACGTGTTAAGACCAGAGTCTATTTATGTAAGGCACTAATATGGGCCTAACCTGAGTCACTTTTTCCTGCTCTGTAGGAGCTCCCTTCCAATGTTTTTGACACTTCCTCGTTCCTTTGGCCCCTTTTGGCCAGAAATATACAAGTTGAGACATTTTATGCTCTCCAAATATAGGCTCTCTGTGTGACTGCGTTTCCCCTGAGGGAGTGAACACGCGTCACGGCTCACACGTTCCCGCTCAGGTTTCAGGTAGTGAATAGCTACAGAGCCATCGGATTACAATCTGAGCTAAACTGCTCTGTGTAGAGGAAGGTTTGAGTTTCGCAATCAGAGTTTCAACTAATCTGAGCAAAATATGTCTCTGTTCACCAATCCTATAACTTTAAACTGGTCTAATTAGATTTCCCTTTAATGACTGCTGGACTAGCTTCCCCTCACCAGGTCAATGAGTTTGGTGATGGGAATCTCTCTGATGGGCTTCTTCATGCGGCACAGAGTCTCCAGCGAGGTGCCAAAGCAGCTGGGCAGATAGTTGCCAGAGATGGTAATGAAGTAGTCCTTGCCACGGTCCAGATGGAGCACCAGAATGTCCTCTATGGAGTCCTCTCCAGAGTTCAACAGCGTGACAGAGTCTTTACTGACATACACCTCCAGATAGATCTCCAGGGTCTCACCTGCTCAGGAAGATAAGGAATAGGTTCAGAGGGACACTTTCTGAGGAACTGTGAGGAGTTGTTGTTGCATTGCTGGTTTTTATTATAAACTAAAAGGGACATTAGTTGTTGTAAGCACTGATCATCCACTTTTCCCCACAAGCTGCCTTGGTAAACATTCAATCATGTACATAGAAAAGGGGGCAACGCATGAGAAAGACTACACTAGCACACTGAGGAAGGCATTAGCCAAAAAGTGCCACAACTTTTAACAATTAAGAGGGTGAAATGACACTATTACAGCAGTAAACTTGGGACATATAGCAGTACAAAGATGACCTGAGGTGATTTAACTACATTTATAATCTCCCTATTACACCACATGATCACAGATCTAAAATCCATAGAACAAGCTTAAGGAGAATCAAAATAAAAAGGAAGTTATTAAGATACAAAAGGACTTACTCGGCTCCAAGAACCCATCACTTGGCTCAGCACGGAGCCAAGGCTTGCAATACTGTGAGTCATTGAGTTTGGGGATGAAGGCAAAGTGACAAGTGACCTGCCCATCATTTTTTATTAGGAAGCGCTCCTTTTGAAGTTGCCGGAATTTCACATTCTCAAATGCAAACTGCAGGACAGGGAAAGAGAGGCAAACATTAATCACAAATTCCCAATAACTCAATCCTACAAACTTTAGGAAGAATGACAACATGCTACTGTGTTTTAAATGCTATTAATGAGATTGGAGAGACACAGATGATGAGTGCAAATGAGAACTTTATTTTTACCTCTCTCCTGCTCAGAGATAGAGATGGAAGAAAATCATTCTCCATTCTGTCCATCGCCCGAACAATCTCCTCAAAGACCTTTTTGTGGCGCTCCTCATTTACCACCTTAACCTGTTACACAAACGCAAAGGTACTATTTATTACATCAAAGTCATACATGTTGTCAAAATTAACAGCATGTTTCAACCCACCCCAAAAAATGTCAGTTTAGGTTTTTTCATTTGACAACAAAGCTTCTTACCCCGATTCTGAACAGGGAGCTGACAGGCTTGTGATCACTGGTTTTCATCTCCATGTGACTACAGTATCTGAGCTGCTTGACATTGTTGCCCCTCCACAGGATTCTGTCACACCAAGCCGGGACACGGCACTTCCCACTGCAGGAAACAGTCAGTTTCAGAGGCAAAGTTAGGGGTCAAACATCAGACACACATGCAGTACTGCTGCCTCTGTGTTAGTGTAATGATAAAACCGGAAAAGGCTTCACTTCCAACTAAATCCAAAGAAAAAAAAAATGAAACTGAGGACAAGTTGGCAATAGCAATATAAATCCTGGAGTGAGTAGGTGTATTCAATCATTAAAAAATAGATACAACAGAGGGATGTGTTTTTACCTTGAGTCCCATCTATCTGTTTTGGTGTCATACTTGTAGGTGGGAATGAAGTTGATTTCTCCCTCCATGAAGTCTGTGAAGGCTCTCTTCGTCTGCCTCTGAATGTTCAGCTACACAATGAAAAGTTGCAACATTTCAATGTATTATTTTGTGAAAAAGTCAAAACAGAATCCTTAATTATATCACACCAATGCCTGTGTAATAATCACAAAAAATAGCTTCCCTTGCATATTTGCCTAACCTCTATTTATCAGGAAATGTAGGATGTACTGTTTCAGTTGTGCAACACTGACATATTTTTACACACGTTGCAAAACACAAGCACAGTCTACTCATCAAATAAGCATATTTTACTGATGGCTACTGATCGGAAACACTAGAGTTACAGCTTAACCAAGTGCATAATTATTCAAGTAATACCTTTAAAACAGCCAAAGAGGGAACATGTAGCTAATCATAGAAACAGAAGCAGTGATTATTAATAGACCAAATTTTTATCACAAATATTTCTACTAAACTATGTGTTTAAAGGCTTAACGTAAGTAAAAGCGGTGATACGTTTTGTTACGTCTCTAAACAATCAAGTTTAGAGAAAAAACTGTGCCAAGTAACAGTCTCATACCTGATCAACCTCCTGAAGCTTTTTTAGCTCATTCCTTTCAATGTGCTGTTTGACCTCAGCAGCATCGTACATAAACAAACGATAGTTTAAATCCCCAAGCCAGATTACTACACTGAAACACAAAAAGAGACAGAGATTTCTTAAAACAACAGAAGTACAGCAACAAGTTTGTAGTGAATAAGATTATCCTCACAAACACTCCAATTGTAGTCCGTAGCTCATGTTTGTAAAGCTACTTAAGATAATGACACTGATTAAGTTTATGTAACAAGAGCTTTGTAGTGAAGAACACATTTAGGAGAATGCTGGAAATTTTTTATATGTAAAATCAATATAAAATAAAAATAGACATTAATTAAGAGCCACCTTCTCACTCTGAACTGACTGAGGAACTCACTCATGCTTGACGATACTGAGAGGGGGGTAGTCCAGTAAGTGGAAGGTCATGCGGGCACATATGTCTTTATAGTCCTGGTTGCGGCGATCAAAGTCTTCCACGTGTGCTGCTAGATGGGAGTTGACAATGCAGAAGCTAGTGTTGTGGAAAACAAACCTCACTGCCACGCCTCCTTTGTTCCCCTGCAAGAAAAAAAATTAAACATTAAAAGATTTAGGTGTTCATTTGACATTTGAACAGCCCTTTATCTTAATTTATGCAAACACGTGCAGGGATAAGGTCAGTGTAACATGTTTAATATTAAATAAGTTAAACAGGGGCACAGTATATTGTAAAAACTGTAATTCAGTCTTGTTTGTTAGTTTGCAGATTTTCTGTGAATCTAGATCCAGTTGCAGATTCAGCAACTTTAAAGTATTTATTCACACTGAGTGATACTGCATTTCTCAACACGGATTTCTGATGAGCTGCTGCATTTGAATGAAAATAAACTGTGGGCTAAATGTTCAACTTTTTTTTGTTGTCCATCACTTTTGAGGCAGTTGGTCCAAGTTTAGTGAACAAACCATTTTTCCCATGATTCCTGTCCCCACATGCTCTGCAGCCACTTCTTTTATGTGATGCCTGTGTGACTTCTTGACAAAGACCACGAGCATCATTCCAACTAGTCGTATGATTCGAATCTGTAGACAGAAAAAGAAAAAGAAGCAAGTTAGTGCCTTTACTGATTCATCAACATGGCAGCAATTGTCCAAGACAGTATTACATTTTACATAGGTCTGACCATCAGGAGCAATTGGGGTTCAGTGTCCTTCCCAAGGATACTTAGACATGCGGACAGGATGAGCTGGGGGATTGAACTGCTAACACTGTGATTAATAGGCGCCCCGCTCTACCTCCTGAGGCACAGCCACCCAATTCATCTTTCAGAATGTCTCGTCTCTACTCACTTTCTTGTACTTGGCTTTTGGGTGCAAGCTCCTCTCCACAGCTTCCACCCACAGCTGCTCCTTTGACGAGTCCATGTAGAAGAAAGCTTCAGTGCTCAGGTCCAGTTCTTGAAAACTAGAGCCATAAACCAAGTCACCATATTGAAGGTTATTGAAGCAGGAGTAGAAGACAATGTGTGTGACTTCTTGGTCAAAAAAGTGCAGTATGATAAATTCTCACTGACCCCAGAGCATAAAGATCAGGAGCCTCTTTGTCACAGCAGAGCCACGGCTCAAGGCTGCTGTCTGGAGACTGGCCGTTCACATTCCAAGTACCTGTGAAAAACCTACAGAAACAAGATGCAGTATTCAGTGTCTTTAATGTGTGCAGGAGCAATCAACACAACAAAAAGGAGGATATACAGAATACAGAAGCTCCTCTCACCTGAAGGTCTCGATGTCCACATACTCGTTCTCCTTCTTACCCAGGCGGTGTTTGATGAGGTATTCTCTTTGTCCTGCCTGACTGGAGAGCATGGCTTGTCTCATGGTGCTGGTGGTGGGGCTGTCGCACCAAGACGCTGGCCTGTCCATGTGGTCAAACCCTGACCCAAAACTACTGGAATGGAAAAAGGAAGTATTATTTATTGCCAGCAATATTTTAGACAAATTCCACTTTGGGATACTGAGCCTGGACTGCAGCTATAAAATTATAACTGATTTAACAGATATAAAGTATATACGGCTATGAGATATCAGTTCCCAGTGAACTTGACATGGTGACATGGTTTCATGAAACTTACTCTGGTTTGGTGCTAGTGATGAACGAGTTGTCTTTGGAATGTAAGGAGACAGCTTTGTCTTTAGGGACTGGTGGAGGAGGCAGAGGATTGGATGGAGTGTATGAGGCTTTGCGAGGAGGCAAAGGGGGAACAGGAGGAGGCTCCCTAGAGGCAACTATGCGATTCTGGTGGTTCTTCTTTTCCTCCACTCTGAGAGTGTGGTTGAAGGTTTCCTCAAAGCCAAAATCTGAGGCGAGCGATTGAACTGGACCTTCAGAAACAGTAAGTTCATAAACAGAGAGTTCAATCTAACAGCAACAGGAAATATTTTGTGTTGTTTTCAAAGTAGTACCATGTAAGCATCTTTTTTTCTTAACTGTTTGTTTTTTTCTAAATGTAAACATTACCTGTGTTAGTCTGATTAGTTGACATGCTATTGTTGAGGTTGGGAGGCAGCGCACTGGTAGCTTTGGGGGGGTTAACTCCAGAGCCCGCAGAGTTCGCGGTCTTGTTTGCTCTTTGCGGTGGGATGGGGACTGGACCTCTCATGGGTGCAAGGGGCTCCATCGCTTTGGGTTTTGGGATTGTGGATTCAACTGAGAAAAATTAAACAGCATTGTCAGGAAGAAGCACACAACAATCCAGACTCAACGCAGAAGGAGCATCTTTCCAGGAAGCGGTGTAAAAAATTAAAAAAAAACAGTGCTACAGCTTGCTTAATATAGAGGCTAATATGCCTTAATAAATATTTGACAAAGTAAATCCACGTCGTGTTTCAGCTGACCTCATCGAGTGTAAATGCAAACAAACAAAAATGAGCAAACACCCAGAAGATCAATGTTGTCATTACAGGAGGCAGGAAAGCAGTTAACGAGATGATAATACTGGAGAGCGCAAAGTTCCACTGTAGTACTACTCACTTCTCCGCCATGATCACGTTACAAATCTAATCCATTCCATCTTCTATACAACAACGTCTTCATATTTGTGTTGTGGAGCTAGAAGATGACTCACTCATAATATTAATCAGGAGGAGGATTTTTACCTTAGTGTCTGTCATGCACAACTGCATGTGTGATGCATGATTGCCTTGCTCCTTTGCTAATGAAATCTCTCGGCTCAAAGTTAACCAAGTACCCTTTACATTTTCACGATAAAGGGAGAGGTGCACAGATAAAGACACGGATCCTGCAGTAGTTTACACATAAAAATAAAGTCACCTGTCAGAATTAGGTCACTGAAGACCCTCAAAGTTGCCTTTTAACAAAACCAATGCAAGGCCATTTGAATAACTTAAAAACTCACCACTCTTTTCCAATATACAATATATGTTCCTTATTTTGAATGGTGGCATCTTTTACACTGCAGATGAGTCATCTTATATTCCATCCTACTACCTTCCTAAGCAAAATAATAGGTAGTACACACAAAACAAACTATATCCACAGACGTGTGCTGGTGAGTCTTTCCACCGGCGTGTGGGTGGCAAGAATGTACAGGAAATCAGCAAGCAGTGAAATCCACCCTCTGTGAATAAATGTTAGATGAGTGATTCAATAATTAATTATCCAACTGCTTCAGACTACTGAGACACGGGAGGCTTACCTTTATGCTGAGCACTCTTCACCTGGGCGAAGAAAGTCTGAGTCCGATCATCATCCTGAAGTTCCAACAGCAGCTCTGGGACCTTTTCTCCTTTGATTCGTATCCTAACACAGGCTGGAGAGCGGGTACAGAAAACACACACACTTACACACATGTTGGACACCTTTAGTCTTTGCAAACACATTAGAAATGCAGACTGTCTAGAAAACAAAGCAAAGTGATTTAATAGTGAGACAATTCAGCATTCTTTCAGAGAGCCCCGGTAACTCATGACCAGTGTCTGCTGCTAAATAAAGGATGTAGACATTTAGCTGAAGACACGCTCTAAAAATTTAGTCGTGCTGGACAGGGGCTGTTCAGCAATAAATGCCATGTTATTGCGCTCCTGTGTTCCCACAATAAATTATTCCTTCTAGACTAGCTTGAAAGACCAAAACAATTTTTTTTTTGCATAATGTCAAAACAAAGCAGAAAAAGGGATTTGTTTAACTTAAAGAGAGATAAAAGTACTTACAATCTACAGAAAAGGTAATAAGAAGCGCCTCCTCAGCCTCTGAAATGAAAGAGGAAAGAGTTCAAACTTTGCCCATGCAGTTCAAAGGTCTGTTGTGGGAGTAAATCAGTGGTGCTACAAATTATTTCAACAGGCTCTTGGTGTCTGATTTTTAAATGCTGTCTTCCAAGTACAAAGGAAATGCTCCCTGGACTTCCACTTTTACACCACTGTTACATGACCCTATGTAAACAGTAACACTACTGTGCACAGTGGATTAAAGAATGTGAGGTATTTCACACAACAGTTAATACTGTGAATTTGATATTGAGGACAGAAAAAAAGTCACGTACCTCGCACAATTTCAAAATGAGCATTGATGGGTATAGACAGCTGAGCCACTGGACGAGACACAACAGCCTCAGGGTTGGCCAAAACACCCAATCTGCATGAGAACAGCACAGAGTCCCACTTAATGTCAGCTTTGTGATGTTTTAATATTACTTCAAATTCTCAAAAAAATCATCTTAAACACAAGGTAGTACATACAAGGTGCAGCAATTTCTCTGGTTACTCATGACAGCCATTATTTTGCAATTCAATTTGCAAATTGTGTTCCATGCATCACATTCACTATGAAAACATTAGAATAACTCAACATTTGAGATGCAATATGGGTAGGTTGATTAGATTATAATTATCAAGTGATTAAAATGTGAATTTAAGCATTCCAAGTCAGAAATGTACATGCACACATGCAGAACTCTCCTTTAATCTTATCTGCAGTCAAGTTGCTTTAGTTGAACAAACAAACAATGGCACAAGGCCGTTAGTTGGCCTGCTACAGTCAAGCTTTGTTGACAAAAGTCCACTGTAGCAAACTGGAGCACTTTCAGAGGCGCTAGACTTTGGGTCACTAAATAGTCAATATAAGCAGCACATCTGTAAAGTGGGTCAATGTAGGCGAGGTCATATTTCACTCTTGAACAATGGCTCACTAACAGCCAGGGTCAGGGCAGCACACTGGGCACCGCCCACGCTTCCCCACCACGTCACAAGAAGTCTTATTACTGTTGAAGTGAGGGAACTGATTCAGCCATGCTGGACTAAACGTGTCAGAGGGACTCTGACACTCCCCTGAATCAGCAAGGGGCCCTCTGATGTCGTAACCTACATGACAATCAACAACGGAGAACATCCCCTCAACACCTTACAAACAGCAGCCCTAAAATTAACAGTAGAATTAAACATGATGTTGTGGTGAACCTCGTGATGTCCATTTTAATTGAGTCAGACATGTTGCTTCAACTCTATTTATTTTTGAGGCTATAGTGAGGCTATACTCTCTGAACCTCTGTAAGCCGCCTTGTGTCCCATTTAAAAACTGATTATAAATAGCACCGGTAAAACTGCACTGGCAAAGACGACGTGGTCACAAGTACATCCTCGCCAACACTGACAAGAAGATGCTTAATAAGATGTTTAATTAACACTAATATACAGCCTCAAAATGAATACTGAGTTACAAAAACACTGCCTGTGTAAAACAGTTTCAACTTAAACCAAACATCGCCAGATTCACATTGGTATTTCCTGTAGGGTTGTTGCATGGTAATGTGCTTCTGTTATTTAGTTCAGCCTGTTGTTTTGAGCAGCTAAAACCCTGGCAGCACCTGGTCTCCATGACTCCCTGTCAGGAGAGGAGTTTAGTGTGTGTGTGTGTGTGTGTGTGTGTGTGTGTGTGTCTTTAACACAGTCAGCTGAGGATGGAGTTTGTGTTCCCATGTGAGACTCATTAAAGTTTGGGACCAAGTGGAGGAATTCTGGATAATGGGCGGTGAGCTGGCTGCTTATTGGTTTCGCATACGCCACACCCTGACAAAAAACAAACTGAGGGTTTCACACACCCACTGTCGTCACCCATAACATCCCCTTTCACAAAACAACTGCTGAAGTTAAAATCCTGCTAATGTAACACTAAAGCTCCATGGGCAACACTTCCCTGTAGCCAACTTTCAGACCTCTGAAGAGGGGGTCAATAAACCATGCTGCACATAGCTATTTCAGCTTGGCTGCATGACACCTGACACTGACGTTTTCTGAGACGATAACAGCCTCAGGTGCTGGGTTTGGACAGGTATTCTGCACAACACAGGAAAAACCGGAGTTTTTTTACCTGAAAATGCAAGTCACCCAACGTGCTTTACTTAGTCACACAAACTGCCTCCAACAATATAATGCTTATGTAATGAAATAAGGGATCAAATCTATCCATTGGATAAGACAAGACAACCAACCACAACACAATAATCAATCTGTACAATCTAAATGGTTTTGTCTAATATTCAGTGTGACGCTATCGTGGTACAACCTTTTTCATACAACGGATTGCATTTTGAACCGCCTCGATATAAGTTCATTTTGCATGTTAAAAGCCATATTTGGCCTATAAAGCAGCACAGCTAATTCAGTGCGTGTCAACCAAAGGCAGCAGAAGATACAAAATGGTTCCCAAATAAAGAGATCTACACAGAAGAGTAGGCCAGACACTTCAGATATACCACAGCAAGTATCTACAGTTTAAACACAGAAAACGTTGTCAAAAACGTTGATTTTGTCAGAATTAAGCAACACCTAAAGGAGGTAGAGGCGGCAATCTCAAGGAGTTCAAGACCTGCTGCTAAACCCAAACATAACCTGTGACCTCTGATTTGATTTACCTAATACCCGACAAAAGAATACATACATTTTCAGTCATCAGGTTCTCTGATACTTACATAAACTCTCCACTGCGCTCTATTAGTGACAGTAGTCTGGGCTCCTTCTGGCCAGCCCTCAGCTCCTGACCTCTTACAGTGTGAGCATCACAATCAAGGAATTATTATGCCTGAGGATGAGAAGGTCGCTTGGACATCACAAGCACGGAGTTGTTATTTTAATGAATCCCAGACTGGGCCTCATATTCATTTTAAGCTTGTTAGTTAGTAGGCGAGTGGTTAGTCTGAAGGTAGCGGTAGTTAGGACGCAAATTAATGTGACAAATGACAAGTCAGAAGAAACTGAAAAAAATGGAGAAAGCAAGTTCAGTGGATGAGTTTGTTAATGGCAGCAAATGTAACTTAAACTAAATCGTGGCTCACGTTATTCTGTTAAAGAACAAAATAGCTTTTAATTACTTAGATTAGACTGGTCATATATGTGTGGTTAGTAGTGAACTGAATTAAAAGCCAGGTAAATAAACCAGGTAAATAAACTCACACCAGTTAACCAGCTAGCTACTCAAATACAGTTAGAAGTGAGCAGACTTGCTAACGTTAAATGATGTTAGCTAGCTACCTGATAAAATTATTCAGTACAGCTAACGTTAGCCAACAAGCTAAAGCCAACTGAAGAAGAAAAAAACCACACACAGACACTAAAAAATGTTGTAACTTAATTTAAAAAAAGGATATTGCCAAGCACTCCTCGTCGCATATCCCCAAAGAGGACTCCATTCTTACCGATAAAGAATAAATAGCGATTTATTATTTGGCTAGCGACTTTGTTTTGAATCAGTCCAGGCACGGACAGAGAAAGTTAAATCCCCACCCGGTGCGGCGGCGCCGGCCTTCCGGGTGACAGCTGTTCAGCGGGTTGCTGCTAATGCTAACCGCTTGTTAGCTTGTTAGCCAGATGTTGTTGTTGCTGGATGAGGTCACAAATGTTCAACAGAGCCGACAAGTCAGCGTATCTCGGTTAGTTTGCGCCGTTCTGTCAAAAACCTTGAAATATCCGGCTTGTCTTCTGTTCAGGGAACAAGGCTGACGGACTACATCACAGGCAGGTAGTGGCGGATTTAGCTAGTTACGCTACAGTGGAGAGAGTTTGCTATGCGAACTCCCTCCTCCTGTCCCTCTCCCTGCTTATTTGTCGTAGATTCGGCTTCATCCTCTTGGTTTTTACCGGTGGTTGGCAACAATTATGAGGCAAATAACGCCACCTTCTGCCGCGGAGTGAGGACAGGAGCGGCTTTCTCAGCCCTGTGGACAAATACCATCAAAGAAAACCTGCAACCACATCATCTGGCAAATTCACAATTATTTTCTTATCAAACTTGCACTCATGGGTGTGTTATGCTCAAAACACGTGTCTCCTTGCTTACCATAGGCTACTTAATTACACCCAATGATATATCCCCAAATCACTTGATTGTTGCTGCAGAGCTTTTTTTGATTTTTTTTAATTTCCTTTTAGACCTACAGTACATAAGAAGGCTATAATAGTATGTTATAACATGCACAGCTGGATAACCCTCCAGTGCACCTGTAACACAGTTTAACCTATTCTAGATTTAATGCTGTGGGCATCTGACAGGTTTAGTTCACTGTGAATTAGTTGTTTTGTCTTTTCAAGTACCATTTGTGAAACATAAAACAGAGGCATCGTCGTAAACAGACCACAATTCTCACCTCACTAACACAATCTTTATTACTTGCTTGTAATGTACAATATATACTGCAGTGGTTTTAACATTTTTACATGACATGAACCAAAACAAATCTAGGCAGAATATTAGTTAAATTGAGGCTAAACAGTGAGAATATTTGGCCTCACTGTTATTTAATAAAATACTATTGCATTTACAATTATGATGTTAATCTTAATAATGATTGTTATTATTAAAGTACAGTACTATCAGTAAGACTTCACTCTTGGTGGTGGAATGTAAATGTATTCATCTCCTGTACTTAAGTACAAATTCAAGGTACTTGAGTATTTCCATTTTTTGCAACTTTATACTTTTACTCCACTAAACTAATATTGTACTTTTTGATCCACTATATTTGTCTGACAGCTTTAGTTACATTTTAGATTGCAATTTTTTTCCACTTTTTCAGAGATACTTAGATACAGCGACACTACAAACATATGATGATTTTATAGATCGTATATGATGCATTGCTATAGAATTAACAACCCAATAGTATATAAAGTAGTTAAATTAGCACAATCTTAACCTACAGCTGTAAAAAGCAACATACACATTAATGCAGCAGTAATATTAATCCAAAAACATCAACACTGACAGGGACCATTTTTCTGTATAATGAGTACTTTTACTTTTGATACTTTAAGTAGATTTTGCTGATAATACGTACATCATTTTACTTAGGTAAAGTTTTGAATGCAGTACTTTTACTTGCAGTGAAGTATTTTCTTTCTTTTACTTTTCTGTTTGCCGCTTCTTTTCCGGAGGACATTTAAAGATATTACATTTTTATACTTTTGCACTTCTTAAAACATTAAAATTGACTGTATTTCTACTGTTTTCTGAAAATTATTCTATTTAGTCTTTCTTTTATAAATTGTCTTATGTTCAGTTTTATTTGTTTCTGTGGTTTGTGCCTTTTTATAGTATCTGCTATTCAAATAATTCTTGCTTTGTTTTGTATTGGAGTATTTTTACATTGCTGTACTACTTTGTACTTTGCTACTTTTACATAAGTAACGGTTCCCAATATTTCTTCCATCACTCTCCAGGTCACTTGGCCATCACTGACAATACACGGAAAAGGAGCCACAGTTAAATAGTTTTAAGTGTAAAATAAATAAAACTTAATTCCATAGTAAAAAGAGTTTCACTCATACATGTGACTCCTCTCAATTGTTGTAGGTTTTAATCTTGTGAATAGCATAAGGGCTGGAGTCTTGATGTGGCCAAATGTCTCCGTTGGGCAGATCCCTCGTCTGTTCCACGTCACGCTCGACCATCTCTACTGTCAAAGTGGAAGGACTGAAGATCTCTGTTGCACGGTAGGATTGTGTGAGGTGTCGGAAGGACGACGTGTCTGAGATGTCATCGTCAAAGAGGTCCTCCATGAGCTCCTTGCGCTGTCTGCGAGATGCTTTAAGCTCATCATTCAGCTCAGAAACCAGATCTTTAACATCTCTCACTAGTGTGGAACGTAGACCAAACAGGCAGAGCAGGAAAACCAGACCAGCACAGATGCCAGAGACAAAGTACAGAGCCACTCGCTCTGGGAGACCTGGAAGACAGATATGTGATGACCCTGGATCAAACTCAAGTCAAAATGTGCTGGCATAAGATAAGAAAAGTCACAGTTGTCTAAACATCCTGGCCTTCTACACCAAATTATCTCTTAAAGGAGTCTACTGGTGTTTTTACGTGTGTCAAGTAATTTACTACAAATTGCTTACACTTTGTATTACTGTTGACAGTTCAACATAAAATGTTTTTTGTTTTTACATTGTTTATTGTGCTTTAATATTACCAAGCAGTCACTAACTTCATTTCCTGTCCATACTATATGAAAATCATTGTGAACATTAAGTTGTCATAATTGTCTTTCCTTCTTATTTTTGCCTCGTAAAATAGTCGAAAGCACAGAGATTATTAAGAAGATCTTTTGTGATTGTGTGTGAATATAAATATTCAACATCCTAGATTTCAGAGTTTCCATATAAGCTTTTTGTTTGTGGAAGTTTGAGTTTTCCACCAGCCCACAAACGCACTATCCAGGCCATTTTTGAAAAAAAAGAAATCCAAGCTTTTGATTGTATAGCCATTCAATTCTAATGTAGTCGATGATTAAATGTTTACTGATTGATTACTTGATTATCCAAAGCAGGTTTCCTATGTGCAAGTCGAATTTTATAGACTGTAATAAACTGTAAAGTCAACAAATGGCTGGCTGAAATTAAGAAAAATAAGAATAATAATGGTCAGCAGTAATGCAAAGTACTTATGGAAATGTTTTATTATTACATAGAAATGGAGTGGAGCTGTTATAATATTTTTTAATATGCTCAGTTTGTGCAGAAAGAAACAAAAGGAACACAAATAGGCTTGGACATGCGGCAATCATAATGTACTGTAAATGTATAATGCATATTAAAATACGTGTTTTTTTTTGTTTTTTTTTAATGCCTCCTTTAAATGTTTCCATTTGCTGACAGTTACAGTTGTTTAGGAAGCCAATACTTTGTAGAACTAAAATGTGCTAAAACACCTGTATGACCCTTTAAAAAAGAACCATAACAATGATAAGAAATGTACATGCAACACTAGCCTGAGGTGTACAGGCATCAGTGCACATACCCAATATTTTTTCAATGATCTCCAGAGAGTTGGTTAAGAGCACGTTTTGAGGCCTGTAGGTGGGGCCAGTGTACCATCCACCTGCAGGTGAAGAGGGGTCTGGGCTCAGAGGCCAGTAAAAGTCTGCTGCATGCAACAAAACCTGAGAGGTTTCAGTCTCACTCTCACCATGTGTGTAGTCTGAGATCATGAAGGGATCTGTTGACCCTCGACCCACATCTTCCAGAAGATACCGAGGCACTGAAGAGAAAACGAGAGCTTTTGACGTGATGCAACAAACCATGTCAGTCTCAAGCGGTAACATCTGGCTCATCACTTACCACAAGTGAAGGACACCCGCAGGTGTTTCCTGGTGCCGGGGAAGCAGGGGTCCCCAAAGGTTTGCGTATCGGCCAGTACTGAGCAGTTCGCTCTGCCGTGACACCTGCGTGACACCTTCCTCAGAGCCGAAGGTGACAAACACTCTGGAATAAATAAACTAAGTTTAGTAAAATTATTATCTGTAGTCAGTTTAATATTGTAACATTATGCTCTGGTCTCAGCTCCGAGTAGCAACATTACATTTGTTATTAAATACAATCGTTGTGAAGATACACCAGTGAACCAAATTATTTCTGTGCATAAATTGGTGTAACAGATGAACACCAAATAAATCTCTACCGCGTCTATAGAACTGATATTTGTTCAACTAATTTGCAACTAGATGAAGCGCCCTGTTTCAGACCCATGTCAATATGTGATCCAGGTTCCTGAGGACAGTAAGGACTGCCATGCAGCAGGTGTCCAAACGTGGCAGAGTAGATGGCGAGGACAGTGTCATTTTTACACATCAGCCTCAGACGCTCATTCTCACACACCAGCCTTGTGCGGTGGTGCTCTGAAAAACAGACGTACACACACACAATTACAGAAAGAATGCAGAAAGAATTTTTGCTTTTTTTTGGTTTACTAAGAATAACAGACTTAATGTTACTTGTGATGTAAATTTACTCTATATCCATATTAATCTGTATCATGCAGATTTGATTTTTGTCTCTTGATCATTCTTGATACGGTTGAGCTTTCTTCAAGGTTTCATTTGTGTCAGTAGATCAAATGTAGAAACACGATAATGGTTGCTAACGGTAATCCATCACAGTGGACATCCTCTACTTTTATTTCTGATTTTCTGATTTCTGATCTCTTTCTGCTAAGTCCTGAATAGGAATATGAATATGTTCCAACATGGTTGAAAGCACTGGAAAAAAGCAAATGAGATGTCCTTTAGTTAGGATTGTTTTCTCAAACTGCTATTTCCAAGGTCAAGAATGAACTTCCATACTTAACTATAAAATACTTATAGTAAAATTGTTTGGCTTAAACATGCAGAATACACGCATTTGGTTACTTAATATTTCAATTTGGCACCATAAGTAAAAGACAACTGATTCAAATGTTGGCACCCTGACCACTACTGTTCTAGACAAATGCTTGTCCACATAATAAGTGTAGGACCATAGCAGCATACCTGGTCTGCACTTGTAGGAGACTAGAAGGTACTTGCTGGTGAGAGGACAGGGGTCCTGCCCGAACACTTGACTGAAGACAGGGATGTGACAGGATTGGTAACCCTGACACTCTGACAGCACTTTCTACGAGGGCGAGAAAAACATGCTGACTTTTGTAATCTGTTGTGTGAGTCACAAAAGCGTTTGAGGAAGGCCGAGTACTTTACTGAAACATAGACTGATTCCATATTCATCTCACTGGTTTTACAAACCTCGATAGCAACTGTGGACGTGCACTCTTTATCCTCTTCCACAGTTATTTTTGTGTTTGTAGAGGGGCACAAATACTGATTAGGAACACGTCGTCCATAGAAAGCTGATAGGACGCTCACAGACGTCCTGGACGGACACTCGATGATGAGCGTTTCTCTTTCACAAGCATGAGCCGTGTGGTTCTTCAGGATGGTGTGGAGATATACTAAAAGAGAACAAGATGATGCTGATTTCACTTTTATGTCTCTGCTGACTGTGGGAGGTCCTATTGAAGTTAGTATGTACAGATATAAAGAAATGAATTCTGGAACTTACAGACTTACAACTTTCCGTACTTGGCCTTGTGTGTGTGTGTGTGTGTGTGTGTGTGTGTGTGTGTATGTGTGTGTGCTTCAGGGAGCAAATTAGAGGCAGTACCAGGCACCTCGCTCACAATGAACTATTATTAGGCCCCTTAGAGGCTGCAGCCACACAAAAAATAAAATCTCTGTCGAGGTCAGATAGAGATAGAGGTACACTGCAGTCATCACAATAGAGACAATGCTGTTTTATCTTTGTCTGAAGATATTGTTACCATAACATCATCCGTCACATTTTATAGCCATCAGACAAAACAACTGAATTGTTTATTTAATGCTTTGGAAGTATCTAGTCCTACTAGTGTGAAGATCCAAATTCAGGACCCTGATTCTGGTCTTTCAGCATGAGTTGCACCAGCTGTTTGAAAACGAGGATGTGCACAAATAATTAAGGGATGCTTAATGTCTCTCTGAAGCTTCCTTTGCAAACCCTTCGCATCACAGCTGAAAAATACCCAGTGAGCCTTTGGACTTTCTCCTGAAAAAGCAATTTATTAATGTAAAAAACAGAGCACTTACAAGAGAGATCAGGAGCCGAATGTGCAGTGCGTATCCTCAGAGCCAAAAGAAGAGGTAAGAAAAGGCAGAAGAACTCCATGGCACTGTCATTGTGCAAATCCTGCACGACAGACCCGGGGGTTTTGTTGAAATGAGTTGTTGTGCTATTGATTGGCCGGGAGAGAGCAGTCAGTAGGTCAATGATGCCATTGTGTTTACATGAAACAGCCACCCCCCTTTAGCAATAAAAAAAAATCACAGTTGTCAACTAAGCTCCAGTGTTATTTTGGCAGAGCCTGGAATGATGTTCTGTATATGTGGATGCATGTACATTTAATTAAATTCTTATTATCTAATGCTAACCTGGTAGACAGGTGTGAAGAAGAATTACAGTGGGTACGGAAAGTATTCAGACCCCTTTAAAATTTTCACTCTTTGTTTTATTGCAGCCATTTGCTAAAATCAAAAAAGTTAATTTTATTTTTCATTAATGTTCTCAGAACCCCATCTTGACAGAAAAAAACTGAAATGTAGAAATGTTTGCAAATTTATTAAAAAAGAAAAACTGAAATATCAGTTTCATAAGTATTCAGACCTTTTGCTGCTCATATTTAACTCACATGCTGTCCATTTCTTCTGATCCTCCTTGAGATGGTTCTACTCCTTCATTGGAGTCCAGCTGTGTTTCATTAAACTGTCTGGACTTGATTAGGAAAGGCACACACCTGTCTATATAAGACCTTATAAGAATTGTGGCAAGGCCCAGATCTGGCCAAGGTTACAAAAGAATTTCAGCAGCACTCAAGGTTCCTAAGAGCACAGTGGCCTCCATAATCCTTAAATGGAAGAAGTTTGGGACTCTCTTCATTTCCCTTCACTGGCTACCC